>KZ119595.1:0-34246 GCA_002153405.1 Mycosphaerella populi pn0402
TTTATTTTTTATTTTTATTTATTTTTTATTTTTGCCAATCTCGCCTCCTGCTAGATGTATGTGAGGGGTGCCTTGCATCGAGTTACAGTTCGAAGGTATTCGCGTGTCGGAGTTCCCTTCCGAGGGATGGGGTAGGAAGTGGCTAAACTTCCGATTTGTATCACGTAGGACCAGATACTTTTTGGAAGTAGATTCCTCAATGCCATATGGTATAATCCGTACTAGACTTGGGGAAGTTTGGTGGGTACGATACTGAACCCCTGGGGAGGGTTTCTGCAACGGACAGAGTTCCACCTCGACAGCCAAAGTTCGCGAACGGTGGAATGGGAAGGGACTTCCCGCAAAGCGCAGCTCGCCTACAGTGAATTGCCTTTTCTAAAATCGAGAATTTGTCATGGACGCCCCGTATCCGACTCCAAGGTTACCCCCAGCCACAGATCGCCTCGCGTGGACCGGGCCTGCTCGGCTCATGTGGAGACCAGGTTCCGAGGGAGTGGTCGCATCGATTTAGACATTGTGGGAGGGCGGGGAGGAGGAGGAGGGCTTTAGGAGGGCTTTGACCCTGGAGGCAAATAAAGAGTAGGGGCTGGATGTACCGGTCGCTTGGTTATAAGATTTTATGAGCCAGCAATGGCATCAATGGAAAGTAGTCAAGAGTTTGGCGATTGCGGAGCACAATGACACTATTATCAAGAGTGAAGGCACAGCCATTTCCACTATTAGATCAGCTCAGGAGCAGATCTCCCCCGGTGGAGATCTGGAGGACAGCCGTTTCGGGCAATTTGTCCGTCCCTGCGTGCTTATGGACTAAGGTACACTGCATGTTCCGAGGCCTAGAACGAACAACTGGCCATTCAAAAGCACCGGGAGTGGAAAAGGGATGGCAAAAACGGAGTTAGACGACGTCCTCGCGTGGAGATCGTAGAACACGGAGAGCCGGCCCTGAAGGTTAAACCAGAAGAGTGATGAACGCCCGTATGCATGCCATCGCGAGAATCAGGGTTCCCGTAATGGTGGGTTTCCGAGGTTGAGGAAGCTTTAGGATGGACTCGGGGAAGTGTTTAGCTTTGTTCCTGAGTTTACGCCACCGCTCCAGAAGGAGCTAGACGAGGCAAGCCGCTGCAGCGCTAATATAGAACGATTGGCTGCGCTTGCAAGTACGGATGGAGTCGCCCTGCAAGGATCCCTGGGGGGGTTGGATTCCGCCCCGAGAGAGTGGTCGGTCGACCATCCGGGCTCCATCCATTTATCCAGGTAACTGGGATTCTGGAGATTCCTTTTTTCTGTGATTTGCGCGCAATCTTTTATGATTTCAGATTCTGGGGAGGGTTCCCAAGTTGCCGGGATAAGCTTTGTTTTTTGCTTCATGCGCAACTCTTGCAATGCCTCACGCGCAATCTATTGTCCTTATCATGTATCATTTTTAAAACACATGGCGCCGGAGAGTGCCACATTGTGCGGGAGAAGGCCACGTTAAAGCCGTTGCCTTCGGAAATATTCTACGCCTGACGCGAGGGGTTAACAGTAAGACCCTCAATTAATGAGACCATTCCTTGTAGGCCGCGAAGGACAAAGATTGGGGCAATCATTGAGCCCGTCATTCACTAGAGGCGTCCGCCAGTGGGCCAAGTGGGTCGGTGTTATGCAACCCGAAGGAGACGGCAACATGAATTGCAATTGATTGAAATTGGAAATTGGAAATTGGCAATCCCGATGAACCAATCGACTTGAGATTCCCCGTCTCGGAATAATAATCGCTGAGCCAGGGCTAGGTGTCAAGTCCACGCGGGTAATGCCCAGAGTGCTCTGTGCGTGGTCTATTGTTTTCCACAGCCCGCAGCAACCGCTGGAGTAAATTTGCCCAAAGGCCGAATCGGACGAGGATCGCGGGCGCTGGAAGGCATTGGGCAGCATTTTTTTAAATTGGCAAATCATAAAGGCAACGCGCTTACGAGTCAGGGGTAAATGTCTTTCAAGAGTCCCAGTAGAATGGAAGGTTTTCTGGGTTTGCAGTTCCCACCTACGACGGACGCTAGGCTATTAAAAAACCGTCATGCATATTTGATGGTCAAGTCTATTCTTGAGGGAGCAAAGATATTAAGACATTACTCCATAATCTAGAATAGATGTATAGGATAGCTCTACGCGTTAAACCATACTTAGAAGAAAGTCGCCAGGTGTGCAGTAGGGCTGCACCAGTGTCAGGGAAAGTACATCTAATGAAGGCGACGGCGTGCGGGCCGGTCCACGGTGGAGAGATGGGGGTTTATTTGCTTGGTTCATTTTTTTTTGGCCTCTAACGTACTTCTCCGAAGAATGATGTTTCTGATCGGGGAATTCGATGATGTTCTGACATGACGAGTCACCTGCCAAGCGCAACCGTTGATCAAGTTTGCATGGCAATTATCGAAGGGAGGCGGGGTGGGGCCACTCTAGCATTGGTTGCACTCTGAATCCTCCTCAGGATCTACGAAACCTCTCCACTGGGCGCAAACCAATACTGGAGTTCATGCTGGTGATCCTGTTTCTGATTCTGACTGCGCCAGCCAAGCCGCCGGCGTTCCTGACGCCCTCGTAAGATTCGCGGCAAGAGCGCTGACCCGGTAATATGACAGCAGGATCTACACACTGAAACCACACTACTACCTCAACTGTAACCCGATCGACAGGGTCGGAAAGCCGGAAGGAGGGCGCCGCGATAGGAAAGGGTGGTGTAGTGTTGCGCTTTCCACGACCCAGGATTCCGGAGGTGATGATTTTCTAACTTTGATTGTCCCGCTGGGTGGGCGGGGCTGCACTAGTCTGTTCCTGGCCAGTGACAGCTTGGAGTGGGTCCCGGTCCGGTTTCCGCGAGCCGCATCTGCAGCCAATCACAGCGAAGAAGCCCATGGAGGTCTGCGGTCTGGGCCTATTAACACACCAAAAGGTACAAAATCACAGAGTCCAGCCCTGGCCCAACTCCGCAAGCCATGACGCAACTCCGCCCAGATGTCGTTCCGATACAGCCTCGATCGCGGCTCCTCATTGCACGATCAGTCGGGCGGTAAATAGTCGCTCTCGTCCGTACAGACTAGGGTTCATACTTGCCAAAAAGGGTCTATGACAGAATACGAACGCTCTTGGGCCCTTCTAGTAATGCCTAGCAAAACTCCTCTGTCATCGAGCTCATTGTGGCTTCATTCCGATTGCAAGACTGGCAGCCAGGGGGACTTTTGTCCTCACCATCGTTTACTTGGAAACGACGGTCTCGACATGCTGCGAACAGACAGCAATCTATTTGTTCGGTGCATCATGTGCCGCCCTCTTCGAGTTTGACTCTCATACCTTGATCGATACGAATTGGCCTAGGCCCCAACCCACGAAGACGAAGGCAGATTGAAGGCGCCTAGGTGAAAATATACGGGGCGCCTTTCTAGCATCTTATAAAACTAGCATATGCGTATTTCGGATATTATCTAGTGGCGGTGAACTATATACAAA
Organism: Mycosphaerella populi pn0402; assembly: GCA_002153405.1. Taxonomy (NCBI): domain Eukaryota; kingdom Fungi; phylum Ascomycota; class Dothideomycetes; order Mycosphaerellales; family Mycosphaerellaceae; genus Mycosphaerella; species Mycosphaerella populi. The sequence goes on from KZ119595.1 coordinate 3,481, forward strand.
GTAGATGCAAGCAGTACGGAGTACACCATAGACTATATACGCAGAACTCCGTAGCCAACTGTCCACTCCGATACGGACAGTTATAGAGCTTCTGCAGATCAAGGGTTTGCACTGTCTATGATTGCCAAATCGAGTCCGCCCATCGCCGCCCATGAATCCCGTTCACTGTTCACTCAAACCCCCACTTCGAGGGTTGTCAGTGCGGCCACCCGCTGTCACATCCCTCCTGGTTCCTCCATCGTAACGCCCCACTCGTAATAATGTTTCAGGGTAATTGCATCATGGCCCCGAGCATCTCCGGATCAACCTAGTTCTTTAAGAGATCGCCCTAATCTGCCACTATGGCAAGAGTAGCCCCCACTGGCCACTCCAGAATACCCCGCTAACCAGAAGTCGAAAAAGGCCTTCTCTCGCCCACACCCATCGCCATACAAGCGCCTTTTTTTAGTCTAAATTCTACACAAAGAGATACACATCAGTTTCAACCAACTTCCCCTTCAATAACAAGAGAGACATTCGGCCGGGATTGGACTGACCCTGGCGCAAAAAAAACCGGTCTCCAAGCCCAAAACGCCTATTTCTCCCACACCTACGTTTCAATCTGAACCCGATTTCCCCGGGCTTCGCGCGCGGGCGTCAAGCTACAGGGTAGATCCCTGCAGTGCTCCTCTTGGCCAGAATCGAGAGCTGTCTTGGCCACCGCTCGGCTGTGCCGTCAGCTGTCAGACTAGGGGCCTCCGTAGATGTGGCGGTGATGGAGGGGCAGAGAGGACCCCGAGCGTACTCTGTGCATACAGCATACATACATGAAGCGTCTCGGCGCTCCGACAGTAGTAGCTGTGCCACGTTGTGGCTCGAGCCGTAATATTACTACCCTTTAAGCGATTTAGTGAGGGTCTGCCCAGACTCGCTGCAGGGATATGGCAGCTTGGGATATGTTTCAGTATACCAATCAGATCACCGTGCTAAAGAGGTCTTGTTTTTGCCTGCAAACAGCTCTAGTCTAGGCCCTCCGCCGCAGATCATTTACGCTGACCGGACACACCCCCGTAGCTTTGCTGCACTGCCGTTAGAAATTTTTTTTTTTTTTTTTTGCCTTCTATTTGGTATATTTGCTATTAATATTGCTGCGACCACCCTGCTATCACAACGGGCTTCCCGATGGCTGCCGGGGAAGGTAAGTCGTGCATCGATAGTAGATGAACCGACCCGCAAGCCTCGAGTCGAATTCTCCGGGGAACTACGGAAGAACGGTCCTTGGGGTGCAATAAGCAAAGACTCCCGACACCCCCCTTGCGACGTATATGGATGTGGCCCACGCGTCTGCTTGAACAGTTGCTGCTAGTGCCGGCCATGGAGGTCAGATATTGGATAACACCCCGTGACAAATAGAGATCAAAAGTACAGCAGCAGGATTGCTATTTGACGGCGGCTGTGGCAACGCAATTGTATGAGGATCATCTATTTTTTGCTCTATAGAGGTCTGGGCGTATCCTCCATTGTAAGCTAAGCGTTAGCGCTGCTGTAGGATGTCTGGGAGAGGGCGCGGGTATACTCCGAGCCTCTCTCTTTTTCTCTCGCACAATTAGCCAGGCCGCTAGGCTGATCAGACTGGAGCTAACAGGGTGGGAAAACTCCGAAAATGAAAATACAGATTATGGAGTACGCTTGAAGGAGGGGGGGGGGGGGGAGAAGACAGCGACGATCTTCTGCCGGCAGGTACGGGACCGTTCTTTCTAAAAGGCTGGATTCTTCAAGGAAGGTCTTGAAGCTGGCATGAATAACCTACAATCCTAATCTCGATCGTTACCTTTCTCTTGGAATCGCATCGACCCGAGAGAAACTTTTAAGCAATCCACCATGCCGGGAGATTGACGCGATGACAGTCGCTTGGGTAGAAGTTCCCTTTCCCTTGGGCTTTCCTCAACGCCTAGCACCGGGCTATGACCCTAGACTGGGGGGCCGTGAGGCGACAACTGTTGCTATGATTGGGGAATTCTTTTGAAGGATTTGGTGGGAGTTTCTACCCTGGATGGGGCATGTTGTGAAGAGCCAGACAGGCTTAGGGCAGCAAAAGTACCGCGGCTAACCCGCAGTGGCATTAACTCTCCACGCGACCGGGGGGTCCCATCACACTGTGATGGTCATGGGCGCCCAATGGCCGCGATCTCCGGTAGGTTTGAGAGCTGACGCTATTGTCCGTGATTAGAAGCTCTTAGGAGCTTTTCTGTACTTTGTTACTTGCAGACTTCGTATTCAGAGACGTGCACAAAGGAAATAAGGGGTCCTAGTAGCAAATTCCCCCCCCGTAGTCTAGCGAGATTTGAGGTCTGATCTCAGGGGTTGTGGTGTTTTTTTGGTCGCCTAGCTTTGCCTACGAAGCCAGAGAGATAGAGATGTGTTCGGGCTTCTGTCAAATCTGGGATTGCCAGACAGCTGGGAATCGGAGATCGACAAAGACTACTCAGACCGCGCCTACTTCTAATGTCGTCAAGCACCAAGAAACCCCCCAAGCCCCATCAGCGAGTCATGTTGCGATATCCCAGGTGCCAGTCTGCTGGGCCACGCACAAGCCGCACCTTGATAGGTTCGTGGAAACCACGCCGCCCAGGGTTTGGCGAGGGCTGGGCCTGCCTATTGGCCCAGACAGCGTATGCAACTAGCTCCGGGGCACATCGCTCAGATCCGGCGATCGAGCACGGCCACACTCCTCCCCCCCTCCTTCACAAAGAGAAAAATAGAGAGAAAGAGAGAGGGAGAGTCTGGTTAGTCAGACGCCACGGTGCATACGCTCAGTCCTTCTGGCTCTGGGTTCATGCGCCGGAGACAAAGTCCCGGTACTTTGAGCACAAGCCCAGAAAAGCTACAGGATGCACTGTTCCTGATGACGAGGAGGGGCTGGCGGTTCCCACTCTATGGAAACTCTGAGAGCGGATCTGCACTTAGCTTGGCGTCTACAGGGTGCTACTCCATACAGGGCCTGGAACTATGGACTTTTTCGTTCGTATGCGACGCTTGCCCCCGACGCAAGGCGCCTGTGCGGGTGGGGTGGCGCATTATCCTCTCGAACCCGCAAAGAAGGCAAAGTCCTGGAAAAAAAAAGCAAATGGAACCAGTTTGAAGGTGGACAGGGCTTGATCAGCTTTTGCTCCATGAACAGTTAGAATGATAAATTAAGATGATCCGAGAAGAACTTTTACCATTTAGCCGCGGGAGACATGAGGAGCTGTAGGATGATTAGTAGGGCTCCGTAGTCTATATACGATGGGATACGGCAATAACCGTTTCCAGTCGGGATGGCATAGTGGCTGCCTCACATCTCGGGATGATCCTGGCGGAGCAACGCTGATTGGGAGAGTGACAGAATGACGGCGGGAGGGCCGGTTCACCCAGGGCAGAGTGTGAGGCGATCGATCATCGACGCCAGGCTGGTTTGAGGAGCTTCTCCGACGCTGGACAGGCACACTACTGAAGGGGGGTGGGGAACTGGCAGTAGCCAAAACAAGAGGCCAATGGTCTGAGTAGCAGGATCTAGTACAAATAGAAGACGTCCGAATCGGGACGACCTATGGGGACTGTGGAGCGATGAAGATGAGAAGATGGGGAGGCGCACTGCATGATGCGAGTGTCCTGCAGCCAAAGCCAAATCCCAGCGCTGGAAAATTCCACCTTTTCTCCCTGATCCCCCCCACCCCACCCCCCCGGGCTTCTGATGTTCTACAAGGATTATCCATGCTCGTAACTCCCCTTTCATCCGCGTGATGATTTTCTGATCCATTCCTTTTCGTCTTTTTCCGGACTTTTGCTCCATTTCTTTTTTTGGCTGCGTGTCCTTCAGCCCACCACCGTAGAATAATCCTTTTTATTTGAAATTCCCAATTTCGATTAATTTGGTTAATCCTGAATTTTCTCGAGAAATTTCTAAAAATTTAAAATCCTAGAAATTCAATCTAGCTTGGTACTTTTGAGGTCATCCCAATCGAGGACATCAACTGTGCTTCGCAAACCGCGATACTGAAATAGATCTCTTCTCCTCCTCTTCCCCCTCCTCCATGGTTCTGTGATTGATTTAAACAACCTTCACTCCCCCATATCCAGAGAACTGGTTTTCATTTTTTCACAATAAACATCCCACTTCTCGACCCACTCAGCCCCTCCTCGAACCAGAGTTCTATCCGAGAACCAAAACCATATTGTGTATACAACCAGCACAACCCCGTTCGTGTCACCTCTTTCGACCACCGAACACTACAGTATTAGGAAATACAAACAACCTGTTACTCTCGTTCCTGCATTAACGTCCGTCGGAAGCCATCCGCAACTCATCTGCCTCTGCAGTCTTCCCCCAGTACCCATTGAAAGCACTACTGCACCATCATCACTTGGAAAACTGCACTGTAAGTATATGATAAAACCTCCAGCAGCCAGAATAAGGTTGTTCGTCAGCTGTATTTCAAATAGCTTGATGGGAACTGTTCGCACATTGTCCGTTATTTGCATTCTCACTATCCAGCGGGGAATCGGATAGCATCAGCCGTTGGGTGCCCAACGGCGGCTGTCATTATCGGCTTGATGCGTACTCGAAGATATTGATTTTGAGTACGGGGGCTAATTGTGGACAATTTCAGGAATATCCACCAGATCCACCACACCCATCAGCTGTTCCACCTTCGGTGAAAAGTTCCAGTTTCCCTATAAGAAGGCCCTATTCTTCTCGGGTAGATTGGATATTAGCAAGAGGGGAGGGCTAATTCTATGCTTTGAGCGCCAGTGCTTCAAAGTCTAGACTTTCTCCCTCGAGATCACTGGGATCGATTGATTCCATAGAAGCATTATCCAAATCCTTCAATTACCAGTGTTCTTACACTACGAAATGGTTTACAGCAAGCCCAGCACCTCAACCGGTGCTATGAAGCGCTCTGCTTCGGCCCTCGAAGGGCCCCCGGGCTGGGATGCCCCTCCTGTGAGTATTCTTTTACGTCTTCGCAGAATTAAACCATGTCTAACGCATAGCCGTGCAGCCTATGATGGCTCCATCTCGTCCCTGCCGTCTTCCATACGCTCACTATGCCATGATTTACCTTGACCACGAGGGCAAGTTGAGGGTTGAGGAGTCTCCTTCAATTCAAGAGCAAAGTGCCTCCATCTTCACCCCCGACGTCCGCCAGAACTTCTTGGAGATTCTTGGCGAGCGAATTGGATACCAACAGTCTAGTGCCCGACGTAAGTGGTGGATCGACTCTCAAACATATTGAATTTACTGACTTGTAATAGGTGTTGTTGAAGCATCACCACGCCGAGTTCGACGCCGCCGGGGCAACGCTGACACCTCTATCGACTCTCGTGTTGAAGATGTGTCTTCTGACAGCGACGAATACACACAAAACGGTTCTACCGAGATGGTTCCTCTTCGCATTGGAGACGAAGCAAAGGTTACTGCATACTACGAGGGTGCTTTGAAGCACTTCCAACAGCTCAACTGCCGCATGGTCGCTAAGGCCTTCATCAAGTTCATCGAGCCTCGAAAGCAAGTGCGACACCCATACAATGGTGGAAAGCCACCCGCTGGCTCTGCTCCTGGTACCACCGGAGATCCCGAGAAGACCAAGCCTGAGTGGTGGCCTCCAGGTGTCATGCACAAGGAGCCAGACCACTTGAGAAAAGAATGTGAGTATCAAATGCTTCCATTTTCTGTTCAGCTGCTAACTTTAACCTTGTCAAGACCGAATCGAGCTTCTGCTTCACATTATTCGAAGACTTGGTGCCTATGGAATTACTGCGGACAAGCTGAAGGAAGTCGCTGGCGACACCAAGAGGAGTTTGAAGCACCCCTCTCATGTTGATATCATCTACGAGATTCTGCGAGTAAGAAAGATGGAGGAGCGATTTGAGCGTTGTGAAGTTGGTAGGTTTGGAATCTTGTCTATTTCCATTAAACCCATACTGATTGTCTTTAGATCCCAACATGGTTGTTTATGTTATGAACCGTGGACCCAGCCCTAAGGGTGACGAAGACGAAGAGGCCAACGAGCTATCAACTGCCGAGATTCCAGAGCACATTGGAGATCATGGCGTTCTTACACCAACATCATCTGTCGAGCAGGTCGCTGCTCCCTTGGCCACTCCGATTGACACCATGCCGATGACGAACGCCCGGTCTCTACCTGGAACCTTCCCCATCCAGGATACCCTTCACTTCGACAACCGAAACGACCGCTCATACTACGCCACTCCCCCTCAATACGACTCGTTTTCTCAAACAATGCTCAGCACACCAGTCAGCGCAGAGATGATCAGCCCTCACGATGTCTCGGTCTTCGACTACTCGCAGAACCCTTTCCCTACCTCCAGCCCAGCAGACCAGGCCCGGGGTGCAGCATCGAGTCACTATGACTCTTGGGCTCCTCATTACCGCCAAACGCTGTTCAGCCCGGTCGACTATGCCCCCGCCGGCGCTGTGCCACCTCCCCCAATGTCCTACCACATCCCTATGCCTTCACCGGCCCAGATGCATGACATGTCCCACCCTGCTCACATGGACTCAAGGCCCCTTCCTTTCCGCACAGGCTCGTTGCCCAACGGGCTTCCCATCCCCCACCATGCTTAAGTCGATGGTCGGGCTGGACCCGGTTGGCTTGCACTTGCCATGATTAACAAGCGAATGGTTTTTTTTTTTTTTGTTTCAACTTTTAACGACTATATGAATGACGGCTCTGACTACCATATGATGCGCTCATGGGGCTTTTTGCAAAGGAGTTGCTTACTTGTGAATAAAAAAAAAGGACGGTGTCACTCGGGAGAGGAGCCGCGTAGATACGGGGCTCGAGTTTTTTGATCAACTTTTATTTCTATCTGTTGGATTGGTTCAGCTTTGGTTTTATTTGGTCATATTCCGGTTTTACTTTTTTATTCTTTGTATGGTTTTGGTTTTTCCATGCCATCCTTATTTGTTGCCTTTCTTGTCTTTCGTTAATACTCCTTTGGTTTCTGATGCTGCTGTACATGATTATTTTGGACCTCAACATTTTTTTTCGTCTCTGGGGCTTTGTCAATAAACAGATATTTGGTGAATAGTGATACGAATTCAATTGGATATAATGAACACAACCTTTTTCAACCTTGCTTATTTGGTAAATCTAAAGTCGGCACTCTTGCTAAAATCCGCACAGCCGAGAAGATAGTTCAAGTTCCATTCGCTCTTAACATGCCATTTTGCGCAGAGTTGATAGCCGCGGTAGGGCGTCTTGTGGTGATCGTAATCCAACGATTAGAATTATGCTGGTTCCAAAGCGACTCTTTCACCAAAGGGAAGATATGTCCAGCGTTACCACATGGGACGGGCTTGGCAACTTAGTCGAGTGGATCCCGTGCTGCCTCACGTGAACTGAGTCCGTACCGCTTCCTCTCCGACAGCTATCTGAGGCTTTGCGCGTTTCTCGGTCCCTCCGCCCAAAAAGACAAAGCCTGCAGGTACATAGGCTGAATCTGCTTTATCTCGCGACTTGAAGTTCCTTAATTCTGGGTCCAATCGAAACCGAGGCCTTTGTCGCAAGGCGTTCCAGCGCCGGTCGCGACTCTTCAAAGAAACCTCCAGGACGGCGATTCTCTTCAACGCTCTTCGCCCAGGTTCTTTCAACTCTCACCCTGTCCACTACTCGAGAAAGGTAGACCTTCAATCCCAACCATACGCACGCGACTAAACCATGCCCGATCCTTCGTCCGTTCTCTAGCTACCGACTCATAATCTCTCATTGATTTCATTCACTTCCATTTCCATCTTCTTGAACAACAGAGGCTGACATTGATGATATCGCACGCGCGATTCGTTTTGATAAGCAGACTGTTCGATTCCTTCTCTTTTCCTCTGCCTGCAGATTTCTACATCTGCGTCCAACCCATTGTCAAAAATCAGAACAAATCACTACCCTTACAGTGGCTTTCTAAATCAATCTGCGGTCAATCCATTCTTTTCCGCTTCCAGCGGACAGGATAGGATGGCCGGTCCCTTCAACCCAGCGCGAGGTCGCGGTCAACGAGGCGGCACTCCCGCCGCGACACAGGTTAATCGTGGATCCTTCCGTGGCACAACTTCTCACCCGAGAGGTTCAGGTACCCGGGGCCAACCAAGAGGAAATTTAAGAGGCGTTCGTGGGGGATTTCGCGGTCGAGGCAATGGGAATGTCACTCCTCCGTCTCGATCTAGCACACCGGTCTCGAATTCTTCTCAGCCTGAGTCGACGAACTCGCCTTTCGCCCAATTACACAAGCCCTCGGCACCATTTGGGCAAGCCCCAGCTCCGCAGAAGTCGCCTTTCACCGGCTTTGGACAAGCGTCGACTACTCAAGGGCCTACCAAGCAATGGCAGGCAAAGCCTTCGGGTGGGAAGTCCGCTGCTTCCTCACTGACCCCATTTGCCTCTGTGGGGAAAGCTTCGAATACGATGAGCTACCAAGAACGCTACGACCAGGTCAGGAAACCCCGTTGCTTCAATTGCCATTTACCAAAATATCGAGTCGACTCGTGATCTGACATGAACATACCCTGTAGCTCAAAATTGATCGCGCGAATCAAAGGCAGCAAGCTATCAAAGATGGGCAAATGGCTGATCCTAATCAACCCACTTCTCTCAACAAGGCGATCACGCCCGTGGGTACGTGCGATCAAATGTGTCCGGAATTTGAACGTGTTGAACGTATTGTGCAAAAGATGGTGGATAAAAGCGAGAAGGTAAGTCCATCCCGTTGATACTATACATAAAAACGAGCCTCTTTGACATTATGTCTTAGTATTTGGACGACTCGACGAATTCAATGCAAATAATGGAAACGAGAATGCTCAAGCGCTTTCGACGTTCGGCTGCAGGTTATGATGAACAGTTACCCTCTGACATCCGCACGCCGAAGGCGTTGCTTCAGACAACTAACTACCTGATTCGGTCCATCATTGGCGGACACGAGCCCCTTGGAATAATTCATAAATTTGTCTGGGACCGCACCCGTTCTGTTCGGAATGATTTTTCAGTTCAACAAGTAACGCAGGAGCACGACGTCAAAATCGCCGTGACCTGCCTGGAGCGGATCGCTCGGTTCCATATTGTCTCGCTTCACCTGCTCTCTAGCCCAGCGAACGAAGAACAGTTCGATAGACACCAGGAGCGCGAGCAGCTGAACAATACTATGCTATCGCTCATGTACTATTACGACGATAACCGTGGGCGAATCAAATTTCCGAATGAGGACGAATTCCGCGCATACTACATCATCTTCTCTATTCATGATCAGCGTCCTGATCTTGAGGCCCGTGTCCAGAAATGGCCAGCTTGGCTGCTGAATTCGGATCGAGTCAAGGTGGCATTGGAGCTTTATGCTGCGGCTTGCAATACCTGGGAATATCAGGGAACTCTTGATGCGCGCCGGCCTAACGCTATAGCTCAGGGCTTTTATGCTCGCTTTTTCAATATCATTGACTCGCCAAGTGTTTCATATCTGATGGCATGCGTGGCGGAAATCTACTTCAGCTACGTACGACAAACCACGATTCGGGCGATTTGGAAAGGATACTGCCGTTCTCCAGCATCGCAGCAGCATAAGAACGAGGAATGGACTGTGGATCAGCTCACTAGAGCGCTTCACTTTGATGACGATGATCAAACTCTCCAGTTCTGTGAGGAAAATGACCTGCAATTATCCGAAAATTCTGAGGGGCAGCTCTATCTTAATTGGGGAACTCGCCCAGTTGACTCTATCGGTGAGGACCCATGCCATATCAAGTTTCGAAAACCACACTGACCAGAGGCACTAGGCTTTTCACCTTCATCGGAGCATTCATTTTCTGAGACTTACGTGGAATCAAAGCGAACCGGAAGATCCCTCGTAGCTGTAATTCTTGGAATGAATGTTCGAGAGGCAGCAGTGATGGGCATGATTGACCAAAATAACTTACATGAACGTATGCAGCAGTCGTCACGGCCCGCCTCTCGCGAGCATGACTCTCTTTTTGTCAGTGATGAGGACAACTCAACTCCTGCTCCTCTGGTTGAAACAAATTCGACTACCATGGACGAGTCCTCATCATCCATGTTCGGCCTGCCTCCGCCTTTAACCCAACACATATCGAACGTCGGGCCTAATGGTCTTGGAATGTCTTCACAAACATCAAATCCCTTCGGGGCGCCCCCAACGGCGTCGAACCCTTTCCAGCAAACACAATCCCCTAAACCGTTTCCCTCCATTTCCCCCCAAAACAACAAGAAATTCAACGATAGCCGGGAATCTCCAGCGCCTGTCAATCCCTTCTCCGCGTCTGCCACCAACGAAAAACTAACCACCAATGAGGCTGATGAAGCCCCGGCGCCCAATCCGTTCTCTTCTATGTTCGCGAACAAAGTGACGGAGAGCGCCCCAGTGGCACCAAAGGCTAGTCCCAAGCCATTTGGGCCATTTGACTCGAATTCCTCAAGTCCATCTGAGATATCCCCGTCACTTTTCTTCCCTCAAAACGCATCGGTCAGCACTTCAGCCTTCAATCAAGAGACGCCTCAACCCCTAACCTCAAATACTACGCAACCCCCATCTTCCCTGAACAGCAGCCTGTCTACTTTGGAATCTGCACCAACAAATTTGCCAGCAAACTCTTTTGCAAGCTCCTTGTTCCCCACGCCGAAATCAAAAGAAACAGATGGTTCTAGCGAAAGGCCATCCAGCTCGACAATCTCAGACACTTCAAACCCACTGTTCCAAAGCGGAAGCAATTTATTCTCTTCGGCATCTTGGGCTAAGGATGGCAACGCCACAAATAATGCTTCCTCAGACTCCGCTCCTTCTCCCTTCAAATTCCCTGCCGCTCCAAACCCAGCTTTCAGCCCTCAACTCAAGAGCGATGCATCCACGCAAGCACCCCCAAAGCCTACCCAGTCTCTTGATAAATCCCATTCGGCACCCAATCTCTTCGCAGCTTCGCCAACAAGCTCGCCTTCCGCATCTCCGTTCCCTCCCGCGAAGCCACTGTTCAATTTCCCCAAGGCTGCAGAGAAAGCCCCGTCACATGAAGAAACACAACTAGCGCCACCAGCTCTGGGGCCTGTCTCTGCGTCTCCAATGCCAAAGCCAACTACATCTAATACGCCTGCTGGGGATGAAAACTCGGCTCAAGCCAATTCTCAAAATCAATCCCCTGTACTTCCGACCCCTGCAACCGACATCGGTACCAAGGAGTTAGGCCAATCGACAGCTTCACTGAATGCTTCTGTATCCTCGACGGACTCCTCAAAACCCAAAAATAAGCGTAAATTTGAGGATGGGCCAACCGGTAAGTCTCATGATCTTAACATCTATCTGGGCTGCTTGCTAACTGCCAACTTGACTTAGTGTATGAAACAGAAGAAGAGAGGCAAGCTGCATGGAGGGGCCTTCTGCAGCGCGTGACAGAAAATCAAGCACGCAAAAAGATGCGAGAGGAACAGCAGAGAATTGAGCAGGACAACAACCGGAAGAGAAATCGCGAAGAGCAGCCCCAAAATCAGTCCGAGTCGAAGTCGCCGAATTCGAAGCTCCTCAAGGTCTCCGATTTGGCCGAACCACCAGAACCACCCAAATATTCCTTGGGCAAGTCTTTAATGAAGACAATCCCGACTCTGCCGATTCTAGACCGCGTCAAGGCCTTGACGGAGCGCAAGGAACCTACAGAGGCAGAGATCAAAGCAGCCGAGGCAGCGAAGACAGCTCGCCAACGGCAAATCGACGAAGATGAGCTGTTATTTTCCGCAGCCCGAATTGCAGCAGAGCAGTTGCGAACGGGGCCCAAGATATTCGACCCTTCAGCAGATTCGGACCAACGCCGGTTCTCGTACAGTCCGAGCAGCGCATTTTCTGCCTCTACGCCGTACGCAAAGAGCGTCTCGCCCCCAGTCGGATCACACAGATACCAGGTCGCTTATGCACCCGACACCCCCTTGGGTCTGGGCAGGACACTGTCTCGCACCGAGCAGCGGATTCGCTCGACAGGCGCGCACGGCCTTGCGTATAAGCCATTGGACTTTACAGCAGCCAACAAAGACAAACGGGAAAGTCTATTCAGGCGCAGTAGATAGTCTTGCCGTGCTTTTATTGGTTCACGACCACTGGATCTTCTAGTCCTCGTGGATACTGAGATACAAATATGATTGTTTTGCATTGTGGTGGTGGCGTTTGTTTTCTATGGAGGATTATGATTGAGCTCGACTCTATCCTGTCTGCACATTTACGTGGCGTCCCATGTTGCTTTCTTGTACATACCCATTGGTCCTGGCTCTCAACATTCCAGCTTCGAATAAAATCGAGATGTAAGAATATCATGCGAAATTTTAGCCATCAATCTCATGGAACTGAAAATAGACTATCTGTCGATCTTAATGAATTGTTGTACAGGCGGTATGTCGTGGACCGTAGTTACCGTTCTATTGGTACATTAGACGCTATGGGGTAGTCTCAAGACCAATACGACCATTGAAATAAATACAGCAACCCCCAAACAATAAGAGAAAGCTATCCCCGACAAAGCCCAATAGTACCAGAATTGCCAGAAGCGACAAGAATAACAAGTGGCTCGAGAAAGTGGTTGATTAAGCGGGAACGTGATTTGTATGCGCAGTTGCCCACTAAACTGCATCAAGGAAGGGGCTCGTCATAGCTCTTTTAGGGTCCCAATAATAGCGGGATTTATTATTTAATACCATATACCCTCGAATGTTCTCTGCATGGCAGTACGGTTGATCCCACCACTCCCGAGGCTAGTAAGGACTTTTTCCACAGATCGCAAGCTCGTGCAACCCTTGAAAGCCTCTGTTCCCCGCACAAGACGCACTCCCGCTACTCCGCGACCAAGCATGCGGATCGCGACATTGCAGCTCAACCCACAGCTGGGTGACTTCGAAGGCAATGTGCAGCGTGCAGATGACATTCTAAATAATGCCAAGTCTGTCCGGGGCTCGTCCCCTGCCGGTGTCGAGGGTTTGAAACCTGAGTTACTGGTTTTGCCTGAGATGGCTTTGACTGGTATGCCACTCTCCGTTCTATCCTGATATTCCTGTAACATGCATACTGTTCCAGGTGTATGGGAGTACTATGTACACACCCTGGAGCCGGGGCTTGGGATCTGATCCATGTATTTGTTGCGACGCTTTGTACTAATTCCAATATACAGGCTACAACTTCCCCTCGCTGGAAGCGATTAAGCCACACCTAGAGGTTGCAGGCACTGGCCGCAGCGCCATCTGGGCCCGCAAGACGGCCAAGAAGCTAAAATGTAAAGTGTGCGTGGGGTACCCCGAAATCGAAGGCGACCCCGATTCAGACGGAGCAAGGTACTACAACTCGCTCATCATGGTCGACGAGCAAGGCGCGGTGATTCACAACTACCGCAAGTGCTTCCTGTTCTTCACAGACGACACCTGGGCTAGCGAAGGTAATGTAGAGCGCGGATTCAAGCAACTCTCATTCCCGAGCCGGACGGGGGCTGGTGAAGAAGACTCAGTTGCAACGTCCTTCGGCATTTGCATGGATATCAACCCATACAAGTTTGAAGCGCCATTTACAGACTATGAGTTTGCTTCGCGGGTGCTGGGCTCCAAGTCGCAACTGGTGATCCTCTCTATGGCGTGGGTTAGTATGCTGGATCCACTGGGATACAAGGCGTTGCAGGGTGGGCCAGATGCAGATACCTTTAACTATTGGCTGCAGCGGCTCAGGCCCCTGCTTGAGCGAGAAATGCAGCATGCGCAAAATCTCGATGGCGGCGTGGGTGGGGATAAGCGTGTGGTGGTTGTCTTCGCGAATCGGGCGGGCAGTGAGCCCGCCACGGATCCTGAGAAGCCGACTGTGCTTTTTGCGGGGACGAGTACGATATTGGCCGTGACACAACGAAATGGGTCATCGGAGTTGGAGGTGGAAATTCTTCTGTGGGATCAGCTTGGGGCTGCAGAAGAGGGGGTTTGTTTTGCGGATACTACGGCTGAACCGAAGATGGTGTTAGGTCTTCGCAAGTAGTTCGGCACCGTGGGATTTACTTTGACTCATGGGCTGCGTCATTTGTCTTGGGTAGTTGCCTACTAGTACAAGGTAGCGCCTGCATGTTGATAGCCTAAGGCGAAAGCCCCCCAAGGTTGCCTTGAGGGGAGAACTATAGACGGGTACGAATACCCGGGTACTGTGGCAGAGTGCTCGGGTGGACTATTCTTGATATTCAATTTGTATATCAGACTATAGAATAATTTGATTTCGGTTGATCCCTGCACAATCCCTACAACCATGACTATTGTTTTTTTTAGTGTTGTATCGATGAGGACATGATCTACGCATTGGCGTTAACGGGTGATATCAACCCGTCGATCCCCGCCCTGATCGCATGGGAGATCGACTTCTTCTGCAGAACATTCACACACCCTTCTGCTCGGGTCTGATGACCGGTTGATCTTTCACGGGCCAGACCCCTACAATCCAAGTTATCGGTGCAACCCAGGGTGGTGATCGTAGAGCGAACGGCGCTATTGAGGGTGGCATGTGACGGTTCACATACCAGAGACGCCGATCAAACCCAAAGACAAACCAGAAATGGACCTTGTAAATAAGAGAGGAATAAGAAAATCTCATCAGCTGTGGTTGCGCAAAGTGTATTGCACATAACTAGTACGGAGTAGAAGCCTCCAAGTATAAAGGCTGCCGGAATTGCCGCTTTCGGACTGGCCTGGACTGGTACTTACACGTGATGAGGGGGCAGATGTGCCAATCAGAACCACGATCTCTCCAGTGTGCGAGGGGCACGGGACGGGCACACATGACAGCACGATGGGAAAGCAATACGATAGGCCTGAGACAGGAGGAGAGTCCTCCGGAGATCGTAGAGCAGCGTCAAGCAGGTCGCTCGGATATTAAAGCACAGAAAAGTCGCTGTAGAGACCCGGGTCAGGTGATACACTGCACTTGTGGTCTCTCTGCGGCCCCGCAAACCCGCGCCTCCTCTGCTCTATCGCTTCCCACGTGAGTTCCTCTCGACTCGGCGATTCTCTCCTACAACAAAACCCCCCCCCCCCATTTTCGTGAGATCCAAGTCGATCTTACTGTTTGCCTTCTTCGTCGCATTTCCGCCTGGTACGCACTTTTTTTTGGCTTAATTTTCCATCGTTTGGAGGAAATATCTGCCCCAGTCACTATCGCGACAACGTGACTTCTTGTTATTGTCCGTGGCAGGTGACTTGCTGTCAGGTGATAAAGAGGATCTTCCAAGGTAACGAGCCTCCCGATTTCCTGATGCCCTTCTGTTCATGCTTTGTGCTCCCCCATTGCGAGTTTCCACGAGCATCTTTCGAGGGCCTTGACTCCCTTCATCCCCCCCCTTGTCACTCTGCAACGGTCGCCCGCATAACGCGCGCGCGATGCCTTCGCGCGACCATCGCGATGGGCGATTCGTCTTGAAGAGATGTACTGCGGGTGTCTGGGGATGATTCAATCATTCTGTAGAACCCCAGTCGTGACGCAGTTGCAGGCGTTGCCCTCGAGGCTCCCAGAGAAGAAATATCCTGTCTGAGGCGCCGCTGGCGCCAGCCTCCTTCCGGGACCTCCACGGGCGCGTCGGCTTCACGCGTTTTCTTCTGTTTACCCCCACCTCGAAGTGATGAAAATTGATGTATCTCACCGAGTGTCAAATTGCCATCGAACGAGCCCCTTCCACTAACAGACTGCCCCCTCCACTGACCCTGCGATTCCTGATAGCACTCATACCCTTGTTTGCTGTGCTGGCTTCCCCTCACTTTCGATGACTAACCGCTTAACCAACCTCTAATAGGACTAATTGACGCCCTTCATGTCTGACCCCTCCATGAACAGCCCCGACGCCAATGCTCACAAGCGCAAGCGCGAAGGCTCCGAGGATCTTGGTCACGACCCCCAACGTCTGAACCGTTCGTCTCACGGGAGTCACGGCAGCATGGGAGACCCTCAAGCCAACTTCGGCCACAGCTTGGGCAACTACGACCACGGTCTACCCAACACCGGCACTGAGCTTAACATCGACCAGCAGATCCTTCAGCATGTTGGTCCCCAGAATGGCATGTCTGATGACAATGCCTTGACTGCTAAAGCTGCGCTGGCCGCACACCCCCAACATAAATACCCACCCCCACCCGATGCGTCTTTTGACAGCAACATCGCTTCAGGCCTGGGGTTCGATGAAATGGGCCAGATGGGCCACCATTCCAGCTCCACTGCTGCCGCTGTCTATGCTGCTCGTGAAGCTCAGAGCATGGGCAACTCGGGGAAGCCTTCCGTCGGCTCGCCTGAATGGCACCAGATCCGCAAAAACAATCACAAAGAAGGTATTTCAACATAATGACTGCTTCCTTTCATGCTCATCATTAATATGTGTAACAGTTGAACGTCGACGCCGAGAGGCAATTAACGAAGGCATTAACCAAATTTCCCGCCTGGTACCAAATTGCGATAAGAACAAGGGCGCCATACTCCAACGCGCCATCGAGTATATTTGCACGCTCCAAGAAGATAAGAAGCGGACCGAGCAGCAGTTCGAAAGCCATAGCCTCACCACAGATCACGCAATCAATGAGATCAGTGCGTCCAACTCGAAGCTTAAGGCTGAGCTAGATCGCCGCAATGCTATGGCCCTTAAGTGGCTTCAGCGGTGCCGTGACAGTGGTCTAGAGTTCGATGACTACGAAGAGGCCAAAGAGCTAGAGGCCGGCTCAAAGCTTGACTAAATTCTTTGAATGTGGACCACAGTCCAATTTTCTCTTGTTTCTTTTGCTTTTTCTCGCATATGCTATGCCACGCCTATATCGGCCACGGTGGTTAAGATTTTGAACATACCCTCTCACTTCACCCCGCTTTCTCTCGTGCCAGCCTTTCCGGCTCAGCTCTTTTATTTAGTTATCTCGATCTCGGCTCTTCCTCTCTAGCATTAATGAAGATATCTGCAATGCCTGCCTACTCTTCCAACTTGCACGTTGGGAGTTACGGTAAAATCACAGGCATGATCTCATTAGTTGCTGCAGCGGTATTTTTTTTTGGCGTGTCTATTTCATCGGCGACAACGTTGATCTCCCTTCTTCATGGCTTTGTATGCTAATTGGTTCATCATTTCGTTCTTTTGCCTTGTTGTTGTTGTTGTTGTTGCTGTTGGTGTTGTTCTTTTCTTCTATTCGTTATTGGATGGGTCGGCGAATCTACGGATGGAATGGGTTTACTGGATGCCACGGAGCTGTCGGTCTAATGGAAGCCTGGAATTCTTAAGTTATAAGGCTCAATCCCACAACTCGTATTTCAAATAAGATCCTTCTCGCCCGTAAGATTAGTGTCAAGAAAAACGGTTGCCTCTCAAGTTCCTATTAATTATTGAAAACCAAATGCTCTACAAGAACCTGGTGTACTAAACAAGGCCCAGTTGTCTTCTAAGGTTCCAAAAACAGCTCCTACTTAGGATGTTCTATAACCCATACTTTAGGTAGACGCAGCTAAGAGCTCTTTGTCATTTCAGAGAATATCATCTCCATAGACGCAATGCCGTTATGACTTTAAGCTTCTGTGCATGTTTGAAACGTGAGATGATCCACGCTAGGTCAATATTCCATGATAAACATAATGTCTTTTTTAAGTTCCGACAGCATTGTATTTCCTACACAAAGTAAAGATCATTGATCGCATTATTTTGTCCATCTGTCTCATCCGTTTCATCCGTCAATAATGATGACATTCTAATCATACTATTCTCGTGTATAAAGACATGCCATGTCCGAGGAGAAGATAGCTTCATTCGTCAAACGCATATTCACTAATTACTCCTGTCATAGATCTATCTAATCCCCTAGTCCTTTAACCCCACAGCATACTGTAAACTATTTGACTCACCACTCACCACTTCAACATGCCTCCACTTCCATTTCGAGACGCAAATTTGGCCATCGACGAGGCACAAGCTCTAGGACGGAGAGTTATCCAGCAGATCGACGGTGCACCACACAGAATCACTGGACCCGCCGCCATGTCCTTGACATCGTCACAGCAGCACTGTTTCCAACGAGACCCGGTCAACACTACTTCTACGGATCTTAACGATCACGAGCAAGATTTCATTATCCCGTCAAACCCACAATTACCACCAAGGACTGCAGAGTCATGGATCCAGTGGACCTATTTCGAACAAGACAACGACGGTGATCTAGTACAGTATATTGGAAATTATGCCCCGGGTATCATAAGTCTCAGCGTGCTGTTCCGCAGACAGGACGTCCACCATAGCATCCCCCATGTATCTGACCTTGCAATACTTGCCTATCAGACCGAGTATCACACGCTAAAAGATTTACAGCATATATTTGTAGAGAATGTCAAGAACGGGCAGACTCTGGGGATAGTCATGGACTTCTTATTCCCAGACTGGCTCGACGGTGAAGACCCCCCTGCCATGCAGATGCGATCTTTTGCGTATGGAACTGATGAATATGCGGCCTTGTTGGGGTCTCGCATCGGGCGAACGGTGGCTTATATGGTTCTGGGAGGCTTTGCGTCTGGGAGTCGTCGGATTATTCGAATCAATATCTACCGCACTGATGAAGACTACATGTGGATGCGTTTCGTTCTCGCCCCTGTTATTCAGCTCGAGTCATGAGGTTTTGGGGATTCAGGAAGGTATGCTCTGTGATGAATTTGATAAAGCTAACAAGGTTCTAGATCAGGTTCTCTTCATGTTTCACTTCGTGTGCGACGGTAAGTTTGACGCGTTCGGACGATATTAATTATGATTCTAGTTTGGAGTGAATATGGATTAATTCGAAATACTTAATTTTCGCTGGACTGTAGAGATATCATGGCGTAGAGTAGAATGGGAACTTGCAGAGCCCGTTGTCTATACATACGGAGCTCTTTGTATAGACATCTCAACGAAATCTCATGCATAGAATGGCCTGTGTATCACAAGCAAACAAAGTGATGAGAGACGACATAAATTAGAAGGGAAGTTGTTCCAAAAGCCGTAGATAGCAGCAGCAATTCATATTCCAAGTTATAAACGTTACATCTAGCAACGCAATCTACCAAATCTATCGAGCATCCCACATCACCTCATTCAGCCTTAGAAGGGCATCTGCACTAGCCTTCTTAGCAAACATAAAATCCTCCCGGCTCTCCGCGCCACGAGGGCCACGCAGGATCTCCGAGAAGCACAAATCAACCAAAATACGCAGTTCCTCATAGGTAAAAGGCTCACCATTACCCGCAGCCAATGCCTTCTCGCCCTGGGATGCGAATGTTTCCTTCTCTTCTTTGGCATAGTCGAGGGCTTTCTCCGCACCCTCCAAGAACCAGTCTAGAAACTTTGCGCTGCGCGGTAATGCCACGACTTCCTGAGTATCTGGGTCCGCACTTGGGTCGATTATGATGTTCTTCAGGTTTTGTTGGAGGACGAGCACGTCGAGTTGGAGGCGCAGGGCACCGTTCTCGTTCATAGCGCCAATGAAACTGGTTGAGGCTACGAAGACCCGGTCGATGACTCGGGCGAGGCCTGATGTGATGAACCATCGTTCGGCGGGCCCGAGGTATGTGGAGATGTTGGTGTCGAAAGCTATGAGGTCATTGTTCAGCTCAAGAATAGTAGGTGACGCAGCTGTGGGCTGGTTCATGATAATATGCCACCAATTGTCCGTTGTGCTCGGCACTGGGGTGGTGGGCTCGGAGTTTCGGTTGATCGGAGGGTTAGGGCCAGACATCGTCTTCGTCAGCATGTGGATGATGCCGCAGCGGATGTCGACGTGTAGAGTAAGGATGGCGTTTGAGCCTAGATTATGAAGAGATTGCACTGTCTTATCAAAGACTGTGGCAGTCTCATGATTGAGCGGGAGATAGACGGGTGAGTTGACACTGTCTCGCTTGGGCTTTACAGCGCCGTATAATGTCCATCTTCGGGATGGACGGCCATTTGCTGACATGGTGGAAGTAATTGGCTCCGTTGCAGGGTCAATGACAAGACGAATCTTGGTAAGATGGCTTCCAAGCCATTGCTAGTTTCAATTGTTAATAGGTAATAAGATCTCTCAATGTTCTGGAAAGATGACTTACCATGCTGTTATATAGAAGGGAAAGAGAAACGACGGTCTTGGGGTCGGAGATAATATCATACGGTTCCAAAGGCACAGCAGTTGTTTTCTTCAATAGAAGGTCAATTTCCTGTAAATGTTAGTATTAAGATGGGGCTAAATCGGTGTTTTTCGCATACTGTATCGATGAGAGTCTGCTTCTTTTCTCCAGCGCCTCCTATCCATAGCTCATCGACGATGCCATGGATATCTCCCGATTCAGCAAATGCGGCGGCAGCTTTCAACCGAACTGCGCCACCATGGTTGCGAGCAGAAACCTTGGTAACCATCGCTGGGAAGTTGTTAGTTTCATGCCAAGTTTTGGAGTGGACTAGTCAAAATTAACCTTTGTACCAACCACAACATTTATCATAGTATGTGACAACCTGGTCAATTAACAGTTGTGTGAATGCCTGGTCGTGCGGAATGCTGGATAGCATCTTGCTAAATTCTCGCACAATAGTCATGAATTTCACTGTTCCTCGGAAAATAGGCCTTGGAGAAACTTGAGACCATTGAGGGTCTTCGGTGAAAGCATCTGCGGCAATGAAACTGAGAGTGCACAGATCTGTGACCGTTTCATCTAACTGAGGAAGGAAAACGTTGACCATGAAGTCGTCGAGAAATGAGGTCAATGTGTTCATGGAAATATCTGAGCCCACTGGGACAATGTCCTTCAAGCGCTGGATAAACGATAGAGATGGTGGGAGAAGCAGTCTCATGTTAAACACACTTGGTTCAAGGAGAATCTTATGGCCAGTGCCTGAGTTGCCTTTAGCGGTGGCTGACGCGTCGTTTGTTGAAGCCTTTTGCCTTGATTTCGATACAAGACCAGGAACAGAGGACTTGAGGATTTCATCTAGCTCATCCTGCTCCGCTTTCATCTCTGAATTTTGTTCGAGATCAGAGAGCTTGAACATTTTCTGTATAACAAAGTTAGCTAACTCATACAATGTTTGGCTTCGAGGTGTATTTCTCACCTTATTCTTGTCCCTATTGCTGGGATGGATATTGCGCCTTGTTTCTGATACTTCACCCCGAGACCTAGCAGCTTCTCCATCTGTCGCGAGATAGTCATGCAATAGGGACCGTATCTACAGATAGTTAGCAGTGGAATCATGGTGACTAAATACAGGCACATACCTCGCTCTGGAGGAGCTTCCACAATTCTTTGAAACCATCGGCAAGAGTTTCACGGTTCGTAAGCCCCTCACGATCAACGATTCCCGATACCACATCATGCACAACCCGATGACCCTCTGCAATTGACTCAAATTTAGCGTACAAAGCCCAGAGAAACTCGGAAAGGACATGACCACGTTGTTCGATATTCTCGGTTGGCAGCTGAGACTTGAGTTGGTTTTCATGGGATGAATAGGTGCGGTTCGGGGTAGGGTAACGAGCATCCACCTCAGCATTCGTTTTGTCAACAACTGCAAAAAGTTCCACTGGCAATCGCTGTTCAATTCGATCAACAGCAACATCTAGATGACCCATCTTGCTCAGCGCCTCGATCAGCAGCTGAATGTAGGAAAATGTGTCAGCCTCAGGGTTTCGAGAGGCATCTTCAACCATAGGCGTTGACGCATCGAACTTCGCGAGGAAGCTGTATACGGGACGTTCCCAAGACCGGTTGCCAGTCCAGCTGGTCGAATTAAGTTCTCCTTCTGCGACAGGGGCCTTCCACCGATCTGAGCAGTATGGCGATTTTAGATATAGATGGTCATGCAACTCTTCAATCAGAATATCGGTGAGCGAGGTCTCTTGGTTGTTGAAGTAGGCTCTCACGTCGGCCAACGCGTCAATCCCTTCAAGTTCGGAACGTCGTAGTAATCTGAGACCTGTGTGGAGTACTTCAACTGCGGCAAGGAATCGCTTGTCAGAAATCCGAGACTCGAGCTTTTCCGGGAGGGATTGAATTTCCTCAATCTGCGCAAAGAGCTGCAGAATATCATCGTAGTTTTGAGATGATGTCGCAAGCCCTTTCAATTCAGGCTTTGTTGACAATAGTCCAGCCTTTGCCTCATCCAAAGAGTTCCTCAGGTTGCGAACACGACCCTGGGAACTCGATATATTGCCTTGGATCTTGTGGTATGTACCAATAGAACTGTTGAATCCCTGATGGTGCTCTAAGGGGATTGGTATGTTAGTATGACTTCTAAATGTAAGCAATAGGGAAACTTGCCATTCACAATCGATTTGAGCGTCCTCTGAATCTGATTGTACATGCTCAAGAACTCGGGCTCTCGATCGGCTTTGCCCAATGTGCTCGTATCCATCAAGTTTAACGCAACGTTGACAGGTATGCATTCCGCATCGGTCATGAAATCCCAATCACGTTGGATGAATTGGAGAACCTCTATAAAGTCGCGACATCACGAATCAGACAGGCCCATTTATCGCACAATATCCCATCTACTCACCTTCAACAGACATCTTCTCTCCCGAGTCATCCATTATATCCGTATTGACCGCAGGACTCGCCTGGGGCGGAGGTCTTTGAGCCATACGAGCTTCCCCATAGCGATTAGGAGGAGGTCTCTCGCTTCTCGGAGGAGCCTGGTATCGTCTATCTGCTTCGGGGTTCTGCGGCGGTGGTCGAGGCCGAGGTCGAGAGGTAGACTGCGGAGGAGGTTGCGGCACAGGTTGCGGGGATTGCTGTCGCGGTTCTCGGTCAGGACGCTCACGTCTCCGTTCCGGCGATGGGACTGGCGATGGAACTGCCCCTGGAGAAAGTGAAGGCTGCTGCGAAGGCTCTGGGTAGAAGCCGCCGTAACCCCCAGGCCGGCGCCCAGCACTGCCGGCGTTTCGACCGCTGTACCCGCTCCCGCTTAGGTTCTCGCTGCTACCGTACCTGGAGTCGCCATTATCATACCGGCTGGAGTCGGAGTACCCGTATCCATTGCCGTAGCCACTTCTACCACTCATGCCCAACTATTGTGTTCTTCTGCTCTGCGGTGTTTATGTTTTGGGGAACGTGTCCGCCTGCGACAAGGGGTCGGCGTGGGGCCGCAGTGCGGGCTGCGAGTTCGTCTGGATTTCAGATGGTGTGGCTTGCGCGCGTTGATTGGTTGGAGGAAGCCACGACCATTCTTGGGTGCGCAATTGGGGATTCCGAGGAAGGCACTCAAGGAAATGGTGTGTGGGTTGGGCGATGGTGTTTGACGGGCGGGATGGGGAAGTCGAAGTCGAGGAGGGCCCACACGAGCTTCGGCCCGCATTCTATGGTGTAGTCAGGATGAGGGCGAGGGCGAGCAAGCGAGCGTTCTTTTTGATCGGAGGCATACAATTGCATTGAATGTGTAGTGAGCACAGATATAGTAGGTCGAAGCAACACCTCTGAGCATTTTCTAGATATTGAAAATCAGGTTCATGCATCGTAGAAGATACCTAGAGATACATACCTAGGTATGCTGTGTAATCCTCATTCTAGCATACTACACTGAGATTATTAGAAAGAGATAGGTACGCGTTTGTTTGGAAGTAACATGATATGCATATCTACATGTTTATGACTTATTTCCTAGGTACATATTCCATGTCAATATTCATGATAAATTCTGGTATCTTCCATCACCATCTAGATCTGACTCTGCTCTACTTGGAAATGGGCTTGGTCTCCTTCTCAAGCCACTTTTGGGTCAACTCATCATTGTTGAAGTAATGGTGGGTCTTATCCCAGATCTCTGCGTGGTAGTCATTCACCCACTTGATCTCCGAATCACTGAGCAGCGAGGGCTCAATGAGGTTACGGCCAATAGGAGTCATTGTAACATGCTCAAATCCCAGCCATTGCTTGTCGCCAAACTTGTGTGGAGTGTTGACTTCACGTGCCATGACAACGTCTGAACAAAAATATTAGTAAATGGATATATATAACTACTTTGAAGACTTACTCTCAATGCGAATTCCGAACTTGCCGTCCTCGTAATATCCGGGCTCTGCAATAATGATCAGTAAATTGACGTTTCGAGTATGAACTGCAACACGAACCATCTGAGATAACGTTTCCAGCGGCAATGGGGACCTCGGTGTACTGGACGCGGGTTCCAATTCCTATGGGTCCTTCGTGAACGTTCTATCTATGTTAGCAGACTGAATCCTATGATTTGCAGACGGGAAAATTACCAGGTATGAACCGATCCCATGTCCAGTGCCGTGGAGGAAGTCCAGTCCCTCCTTCCAAAGAAATTGCCGAGCAAGAATGTCAATGGCAAATCCACTGGTGCCTTTGGGGAATACAGCGGTGTCAATGCCAATCATACCCTTCAGGACGAGGGTGAAAGCACGCTTCTCGAACTCGGTGGGCGTGCCAAAGTGGAAAGTTCGGGTAGTGTCAGTGGTCCCATCGAGGTATTGACATCCTGAATCACACAGGTAGATAGCCGCAGGGTCAATGATAGAACAGCTGCCCTTCTCAGGCTTGTAATGGATGACGGCACCATTGGGACCGGTTGACGAGATGGTATCAAAGGAGAGACCAGCGAATAGATCGTGCTTAGAACGAATCTGCTCCAGCTTGTCTGCAGCATCAACCTCATCCAAAACAGCCTTCTTGTTAACAAGTTCGTTTTCCAACCATGCAAAGTACTCGGTCAACGCAGCACCGTCACGGATGTGGCAGGCACGCATGCCTTCCAGTTCAGTCTCGTTCTTTACAGACTTCGCATCTGCAATGGGGCTGCGGGTTTCCTCTACCTGGTCCTCACCACCAAGGTTGAGGCTCAGTGCCCAAGAAGCCTTGTTGGACAGCAAGAACTTTGCGGGATTACCATCCGCAGAGTTACTGCTCGCTGCACTCAGAGCTTGAGCATCTGCGAATATCGAATCGTAAGGCTTGATAGTCACATCCTTTCCGAGATGTTCCCGGACTTGGGGTGTGAGCTTGTTATCTTCGACGTAAAGATCGGCAGTGGTAGGTGTGATGACAGCGTAAGAGAAAAAAACGGGGTTGTAAGGAATGCTATGCAACGTCAACAAGGTCCAATGGATGATGCAAAGAGCGATCCATACTCATTTCCACGCAAATTGAAAAGCCAAGCAATTTCGTCGAGCATAGCTGAATTTTGTTAGTAACAAAGGCCATTTGGGGAGGTTCAGGCCGGCAAACAGATGATAAACCCAGCTTTCTTCTTCGTCTCCAACTCTTTGCGAAGGTCGGCGATCTTATCTTGGAAGCTCTTTCCAGCATACTTCTCAGGATGGGCTTGCACTTTCTCTTGAGGGCGCGCAGGGCGATCCTCACCCCAAACAAGATCAACCAAATTTTGCTGGATTCCGACCAAAGACGATCCGTTCTTCTCGAGGGTTTCGGCCAATTTTCGTGCTCCAGCTACAGTGCCCTATTAGTAAAATACCATATGCTATTATACAGAGCAACTTACAAGCCGTGATCAGAGACGGATCCACACCCACAGCTTTGCCACCTTGGGCCTGCTCCGTAGTCCTGCGGCATGTTAACGTTCTCTTCCCTACATAAACATGGTCGCTATTATTCGTACCATTCCTGCCAAGTAGGAACACCTTCAATCCCACGTTTCAAAAGAGTCCAATTGCTATCCAATTGTTTGGCGGCTTGATTGAAGTATCGTCCGTCGGTGGAGAGGGCCGCTTTGCTCAAGGAAATGATCGCAGTTCCAGCGGAGCCGGAAAAGCCTGAGATGAACTCTGCGATTGAGAATCGACGTGAGTATAAGGGTCGACTATTTGAGAAATTCAATTGTACTAGGTTCCAGGTCGACTAACCTCGGCGGCCATCGCAGGGGGCAATGTATTCAGACTGGTGGCTATCTTCGGAGGGAACAACTAGTTGATTACAAGATTGACGCGTTAGATTCCGTATAGATGGAGAGAAATATCAAGAATTTGGGAAGCGGGCATACTGTAAACATCAACCTTTTGCTCTTGCATCAGCTTCCTCAGCTGTGCGAGGCGTGAGGTGGTATCCACGGTACCCATGTCGACGGCAAAGCGTTGACGGGAAACGGAGAAGAACCTTGGTTGAAGGGGCCTTAGCGATCGCAAAGAGGACCAGGGAAGGCGCGAGCGATGCAGGAGAAGCATGGGCACCCAGCGAGGAAGGATGCGCCAAGAGGATATCTCGCAATCTAAGCTTGGGTGGCGCGGGGTGTCAAGCGGGGAGCAAAAGGCCAGCTGCGCGCCGATGATAGGCGGATCTGATAGAGAGGTTGTTTGCCATGGTCGTGTGTGCTGACGTCGCCGCCTCCGAATTCAGGCACAGTGTCTCCTGGGCACGTGCTTTGGCTTCTATATGATTTCCAAGGTTTACTTCCAAGGTTGGAGAAATTAAGAAGCTCTTTCACCTCCGAACCTGAGAAGCTTTTACTGAGAATACCTGATAGCAATTATCTTTCTCTGATACTAGTTCAAGATTCAAACTTCCGCATCAATTTCAAACGTAGATCTTGTTAAGATTAGAATCTAAATATCGTAGAAAGGCTACAGTATCGACTTTAGAGTGCAGCGTTCGAGGTTGACCAAGATTCATAAATACTACCGCAAGTCGAAATACATTGCCCATGTGGCTGGCACACGCTTTCAAATGTTGTGATATGAAGTCGCACCCAGACTTGATATTATATACCCACTTGCGTTGAGATAACCCGAGTGGAGCCTTCCAAGTTCAAGTTGTTATGGAATAACAAGATGAATCAATTACCTCATTAAACTGGGCGGATTCGTGAGAATAAATACCTTAAAATGCTATTGCATACAGCATATAGCGATAAGTAGTGACAGTATAGGAGAGCCGACTTGCTGCTACGTCACCAGTGTAATAGCCTAAGACATATTTGATATGGCACGAATAGACGAGGTGCATACTCAGATTGCCCGTTTTGGTCACATCCCTTCTGTCTAAGTGGTAGGTTCTTCAGGAGACTGGCCTGATTCATGACGATAAAAATGCACTCATTGCCAATCAGTACTATAGGGCTCTGAGCACAGCCACTCATGCACATGTTACTAAGCAGCCGAACTTCGGCAGGGACCAGCGCCTCGGGCTGACCCGAGTCCCAGACTTCAGCCTGTAAACAGACGTTGGAACAAGACCGGGTTTTTGTACTGCCCTTCAAAGTAGACCAGAAGGCATGATAATCAAGGGTAGGTCTTTGTGGCACTAGCTAAGGTCAGCTTTGCCCACGCTTTACGCTACCTAGGCCTCACTCTTCACGCCCAAAGATGTACAGCGCATCGCACCGCCACACGAGGCGGTGCATAGTAAAAATAAAACATCCCTTTCGCCCTACACTCCTGGCGTGAATAAAGTGGAGTGATTTTAATGGGCACCGGCACGACAGCGCATGCCAGTGCTCACCGCATTCTAGTGCCGGTGCCACAACTTTTCTCATCTGTTCTGACTGTCGGTGCGAAGTTCTCTCCGCATCTTATCGAGGGACTTGTAACTATACCACTGAGGCGCAACTGCACCTATGCTTCAAAATTCAAATACTCCAGAGTCATTACTGCCCCGCTCAGATTCTCGCAACCCTGCTACAACATGTAGAGGTATAACCTCCCAAGGTCGACCTTGTCGACGTGCTCTGGCTCCATCTCCCGCAGCCACCCCTCGAAAAAAAGGTGGTCGTCATGAGGTGCCCGATTTGGCCGCCTTGTATTGCTGGCAGCATAAAGATCAAGCAATCCAATCTACTCCAAACAATATACCAAACCCTCAGTTGAAACCAAGAACTAGCATCGACACGTTAATGGATCGACTTGGAGTGCTCGAGATTAATGAGCAATCGCCCACGAAGCCACGCCCTGGGCGACAGACTGCTCACGCCTCGTTTAACGAAAAGCGTCGGCGAAAGAAAACTATATGTTGTTTTGAATGTATTGATGAAGAGGGTGGAGCTTACCCACCGCCCAAGCCAGTCCAACGGCCAGTGCAAAGTCGGCCTAGTACTCAAGGACACTCGCCGTTACCTCAGAAGCAGTACCAAGGACGACCAGCTTATAACCGCATCTCTTCATCAGATCAAAGGACCTCCTGCGCACCTCACCCCCAGTCTCATTCTCAAGTTCCAAATCCGCGAAGGCATTCATCCAAAACCTCATCTCTTCTTTCGTGGATCCCTTCAACTCTTTCCCCGGCTACAACATCAATTCTTCTGACAGAGCTGAACAAACCTATATCTACATCCGACGAACATGGCTATATATACATGTTCTGGTTGACCCCACTAAATACAACTCGAGGGAGCGCTCAATCTCCAATACCAAGAGACATTGCTTCTTCTATACTCCCCTCCACCCCACAAGGCAACGGCCACCTGCGCCCACCCATTCAGCCTCGCAGTGTTAGTGATGCCCTGAACGCAGCTCGAAATATGAACGCTCTAGCATCAAACCCAACCTCCACGGCAGCTGGCACAATCAGACTGAAGATTGGACGCACAAACAACGTACATCGCCGGTTAAACGAATGGACTCGCCAATGCTCCCATGATCTTACTTTGATCCGCTACTATCCTTACACGCCCTCATCTGCATCATCTTCTCCAGGTCGCGGTGGACATGGCCGGATCGTGAGTGCCGACGACGCTTTGGTGCCTGGCCGCAAAGTACCTCATGTGCACCGCGTTGAACGTTTAATTCATCTTGAACTTGCTGATATGCGTATACGCAATTTGGGCCGATGTGAAGATTGCGGCAAGGAGCATCGAGAGTGGTTCGAGGTGGAGGCAGCTAAAGAAGCGTTGCGCAGGGTGGATGAATGTGTCCGGAGATGGATTTCATGGGCCGAGTCTGTGAGGTAAATCATCCATCCACGGGTATATTGGAGATTTGAACCATCTGCGAAGTCAACCTATAATTAGAAGGTTTGGGCTATCCATTTCAAATTCTGATGTTTCAAGTTCTATCAGTAGTAGGCTTCCGAATACTGTGAATGTTCTTTGCTGGATGTCACTGATCACAAGTTTGCAAAGCTTCAGCTGTCATCTGGCTTAGACGTATAAACAAACGTGGACTCAAGTTTCACTTTCAATGTTTGATTTGAAGCTTATGCACAAGACTCAATGACGCTTTGTGCTCTTAGCTGAAACGACGAATCATCTCAGGTCTGAATAAGAATATTTTCGTCCAAATTATTCTAGTCCTTTATTCCCACAATTGGAGGTAATATAAAACAGGCATAGATGCACACCATCTGCCCGTTGTTCTGGGGCAAGCATCAAGCTACCATCTCATAAAATTCAACCTATAGTACGACAGCAACAATCCCTGGATTGTGTCTACTTCCAAACCCAGTAAAATCAATCAATATGCCCTGCATACAACATCCTAGAGGCTGCCCAGAAAATTGTGCTATTGCTCGACGCGGTGATCCCGAATTGGAGCGCCTGATATATCTAGCCGGCCCCCGACACGCTGACTGGCCCAGCAGAGATGGACGTCTCGTTGAAATCGGCAAGAAGGTATCAGAATCGATTGATGGCCAGCGGGAGGCTCCATTTGAATTGAGACGGTTCTCATATTTCGAACTTCAGACTGATGCTCTTCAATGTATCCGGAGTGGGGACCCGACAAAGTCCGTGGTCCTTAAACAGATAGAACGTTATACTGCGCTACGTTTGGGCCTTGTGTACCCCTATGACAGCGCTGCTCAGTTCATCGAGGGAGAGTTGATCTTGCCATCCGAGGACCAGTGGCCTCCGCATTCTAAGCCAGGAAATGATTGGACAACCTGGGATATCATTCTTAACACTGATAATGATGGAGTGGCTGGTTATACTACCTCGGGAGTTATAGCATTGACAACGATATCACATTACGATGAAGATGCGCTCCACCCCTCGGACATTGCAGTTACCATGTATGAAAAGCAGTATAAGAATGTTGGCACTATAGCATATGTTTTTGCCTGCGATGCTAGAGACCAACAGACTGTAGAAGCTATACGAATTGTTTTGGGGGAGACACCATTGCAGCCCAGAGGTCTTCGAAGCTTCCGACGCCACACTGACGAGTATTGTCGTCTTCTCGGTACTCGGACTGGGCGTGTTGTAGCCTATGGACTTCTAGCAGCTTTTGGGCAGAACTGTTTCCACATTTCTCAAATTCATATCTACAAAGCTAGACTCAGCGGCCAGTATAATATGCGTTTTGACTTTGAACCGAATGTTAAGCCCCTGTCCGATGTGCCTTCCTGCGCCAACCAGCAGACTGCACAGTGGCGACCTGTTAATGCCAAGCGTTAGTGTCAGAAATAGTCCCTGTAACTTGTGTTGCTCTCAATTTCAATTGCTTTTATGGCTTGATAGATTAATGCTTAAATAGTTGTAATAAATTTTGTTTTCCGTGTCTTTTGTAGAAGATAGAGATGAGAAAGAAAGTATTAAGAGAGATAGAGTAAATCTATGGATACAATGGGTATTCAATTTAGATGAAAAAAGAAAAAGAAAAAGAAAAAGTTCGAACGTAAAGGGCTAATATTCAACATAAGTGGGTTTACATACCTTTTCAGTTGTATTCAATTGTATTTGAACATCCTCAAGGACCTTCCGCCGTTGGATGTTCCTGCATATGTTCAAATATATAACTTAGTATGTATTACGTACATGGAATCTCTGATTCTTCTTCGATGCTGCGATTGATAGTACTTGTGTACATGCCAAATCACATAAATT
>KZ119596.1:4855-19867 GCA_002153405.1 Mycosphaerella populi pn0402
TCTCCTTGGCTTCGAAGGTGTTTGTGCGCCATTCCTCGGCAATCTGTTGGAAGCCGCGTTCGATCTCGGCGAACTCGTGCTCGGTCAGGATGCCATTGTTCTTGTTGGCGCGGGCGAAAGCGATTGAGCCTGCGATGTCCTGCTTCCAGAGGATACGGTCGTAGGGGAGGGAAGTGTTGTATTGGACCATGAGGGGGTCGAGGCCCTCTGTGATAATTTTTAGTTATGAGTCAATTGGGGTTGGAGGGGTTGAGAGATTGCGCGGGGGGGGGAGGGGAAGACTAACGGGTGAAACGGCCACCCCAGAGCATGTTCTCGGCGACGCCCTTGGAATTGCTCATCTTGCAGGTAATTGGGATGTTTTGAAGGGCAATTGTATCAATTGGGAAAGAGGAATTGGAAACAAAAAGCGAGAAATGTCGCTGACCGTCTGTTTCCCGATGATCGGCACGCTAAGCCCCTTTGGGCTTTATGGGGCGTGACTTATCGGTGCATACTTCAGGTTCCTATGTTTCTCTACTTTTTACTAGAAGGTCATGTACTTCACATTGATTGACGAATATCTAATTATATCTCAGTCTATAATTCTCATAGATTCAAGGGCTTACCTTGTAAATTGACTGAGGATGCCCCGGTATTGAATCAGAAGCAGATAATCCTCCCATGCAGTGTTGGTCCAAGCGTGGACCAAACAAAGTGCACAAGCTGGGGCGTTCTCTTCCAGCCCTATATTCTCCTCATTTTTATACTCTTCCTCATACACATTAAGTCATCGAGGCTCTTTGCAAATTGACAATATAGCTCGGATAAGGCATGAAGCGCCGCAAAATGAAACCAAAGGCGTAGCGAACCACGTTAAGCAACCATAGAACACGAACGAGAACTGATATTCACTTGACTATGTGCATGGCTATCTAAAAGAAACCCCCAATCCCACAGGGCTCACCATTTCCTACCACCCGGAACAAAAAATCCATTCCTCCGGCCTTGAAGCTGTAGAAGGGTTTCCCGCTACACTGTCTAGGCTGTTGGTGGCCGACTTATCCCCCATAGTGTCTTCGGTTTTCTTGGAGTCTCTTGCCTCGATTGAAGTAGGCAACAAAGGAGGACTGCAACTGATTAAAAGCTGCCGGTGATGTAAAGTCGATTTCAGAAGTAGTTTTGTACCAGGCTTGCCCTGTAGGATTGTTTTGAGACGCTGCGCGGGTGAATCGTGCACAGGCGTCGACTGGATTCAATCGTAGAGACATACACGCCTCATACTCATTCAAGGCTAATATCCACTTCCGTAAGAAGGCTTCAGGATCTTCGTGAGGTTGAAATGTAAAAGTGTCAAATCTTTCGAGAGCGGCCATGAGACTATCTTTCTTGGTCGGGTGATAGATCTTCTTCAGATATTTGAAAGCTTTAGTGCCGTTTCCAAAACTGAGTACTCGAGCGAGCACTTTTAACCTGATGTCCTGTTCCAAAGTGGACACAATATAGTCCAGAAGCTTCATTTGGGCGTGATTCCAATCTCTGTATTCGTCATTCTTGGCCCAAATATCACGGCGGGCATCTGATATCTGCTTTTCAGAGACTTGATCTTCCGTAATATGGAGCTTTTTTGCCAAACGCGTCCTGATAGATCCTTCGGATGCGTGATGAATATCATTGCAGGCTGGAATATTCCGGCCTTCGAGACAGTCAACCAGATTTCCGTCGACAGCGCAGAGGGCTGTCTTCAGGTCAATGACCCAATTCTGCCAATTTAAAGAGCCTTTAAGTGTGGTCGTCATGACCCTGTGGAAGCGTCTGTCGTTGAGCTTGTACTTCATAGCGAGGATGAGCAAGCGAGAGGGGTAGAGAAGTGCAAGAGTGACTGTATCCACGTAGGGCAATTTTAATCACGTCGAGTTGGGGGAAAAAGAAGTGAGTTTCACTGATCTGTTAGCTTGATCGGAAACTTTATAAGTTGAGCTAAGGCTTACCTCTTTGAGCAGAGGGGTAGCAAAGCCCTGTTGAGAACGTGAATTCCAAAATCTCGTCAGCCCTGTTAACTTGAAGATAACTACTAGTGGTACCAAGTCGTGAAGAGTGAATCTCTAGGAGTAGGAACAATCCGGTATGGAATACTTGTATTGAATAGAGACTGGTATTGAGTGAAGAACAGAGCAAGCTACCTAACTGGCTGTTGGAGTTGACCCCTTTAACTCTGAAAGTCATTGAATTGTTCCATTGTCTTAAAATAGACGTGGAAGGTTTCCTGTAACTCTTCAGGAGCTGACCAGTTGAAAAGATTGACTTTACAGCCAGAGACGTCCCACCAGCAATGCCCCTCAGGATTATCTTGAGAGGCTGCTCGGTAAAACCTTGCGCACGCATCAATTGGGTCTAGGGATTGAGTGAGGTTGTTTTCGTAATTGAC
This sequence comes from Mycosphaerella populi pn0402, assembly GCA_002153405.1. Taxonomy (NCBI): domain Eukaryota; kingdom Fungi; phylum Ascomycota; class Dothideomycetes; order Mycosphaerellales; family Mycosphaerellaceae; genus Mycosphaerella; species Mycosphaerella populi. Next base: position 7,263 of record KZ119596.1, read on the forward strand.
AAGGGCTGAGTTCCAGTTCCTCAGGAAGACTTCAGGACTGCCGTCGGGTTGGAATTTGAGGGTGTCAAACTTGGTGAATGCAGCAATAATATTATCCATAGTCGTCTCTTGATATTTCTTCTTCAGATAATCAATGGCTTCGGTGCCAGTGTGGAATTGCGCTAGCTTGAACTTGATACCCTCTTCAACTGTGCCTTTGATCCAGCTTAGAAGAACTACCTGCGCCTCAGCCTAATCTCTGTAGGCTCTATTCTTGAATTGAACGTCCCGGAGACTATCCATCATCTGTTCTTCAGTGATTAGAACTTCAGCGATGTGAAATTTTTCCGCAAGGCCTGCCCTGATAAAGTTTTGAGATTCGTCATAAACTCGATCGTAGATTGGACGGTCCTGGCCTTCAAGACAGCGAAACAGATCCACATTAATACTGGATAGAGCTGTCTCTAGATCATGAATCCATTTCCGCCAGTTCGAATAGCCTTTGAGTTCCGTCTTCATAGTTTTAGAGAAGCGCTTGCCGTCGAGCTTACACCTCATGATGAAGATCAGGACGAATGATTATGCGATCAGGAGGGCAAACAAGAGCGGTAGAGAAGAGAAGCAGTGAGCGCGATCGCATGAAATAGAGAGGAAATGAAAAGCGTTTCCTATTCTGTTTGCTCAGTCGGAATCAGAGTGGGTGAGATTAGGAGTATGAAGTCGTAGACCGGTAGCTAACGATCCGCAGCAAAAGTTCGACGTGCACAGCTCGGTAGCTAGCCAATATGCGCAGCAAAAACAGGGGAGGTAAAATGATCCGTCAGTGAGAATCGCGTTCCGCTGAATTGGCTACTCTCACCGAGCGCGACGAGGTGGTCGAGGCTGGGTAAGACTGTAAGCCTTGTAACAGCCTACAGCTAGCGGCAGCGAGAGCTCAGAACTCGTGAAAAATAGATCCTTAGAGAGTGGAAAAAATGGTCTGGGATATTATTGTTGAGAGGCTGAGAGGGTAATATGCGTCTAGACTGTAGGAGATGTAAATAGAGATGTAACTCACTCACTATGGTGGATGACCAAGCATCTCACAAGATTCAAGTAAACCATTGACTATCTTCGATGGCCAACGTGATAGCATTTCCCATGATACATCAGGGGTAAACTAGGCATTCTATACCTCAGACCAGGCCATATTTTTCTAACCAGACTTAGAGCAATTGAGGCTGGCAGCAAGATGAGAAGAGAAACGGTGTCGCGATTGGAATTTCAATCTACGCCCAGCGACGTCAACGGGAAAACATAGTCATTCATGATCTCGAGGTTGACTCGCTAAGACGGGACCTGGCAATATAAGAGATAATAGCACAACACTGGCTCCCTTTTCGAGGCACAGATATCATTAAATTCTTTTGCTTGGCTGTAGGGCCGGCTTGAATATCCGCGTTATCATTTCCAAGGATGGCTCCCTTGCCCGACAGATAATCAACAGTACAACAATACCAGATGAGCACCAGGACTGAGAGAACGTCCGCAATATTCTATCGTCAGCAAGCTTCAAGGACAACTTGCGAAACTGACCAACACTTTCTCAGAATGCCAACAGGCAGTCTCGCCAATATTTTGCCAAGTTTCATGAGTAACTGGGGTCCCCGACTAGTGTCCTGGAGAGGGGCTCATAGAGTCATGGTATCTTCCACCTCCTATCAGCAGCTTCCGGGGTACTCAATCCCAGTGCAGTTTCGTCCTCGTCCTTGAAACAATGGAATGCAGCATCCATTGCATCCTCAGCAAACCACCAGGAAAAGACCCATGGTCCAGGCAACGTGGCACAGGGGGCAACAAACGCTCGGGCACGCCTCGACAGATCAGCCGGACTATCTCAAACCCTAATTACGAGGCAGATTACGAATAGACTTTCACGCGACGGCGCACGTTGGCATACGGAGTAGGGAAAGCGGCTGTGACCGAAAACAAGGCACCCAATTAACTAAGATCAAGGGAGCTTCCCCCGCATGGACTGGGTAGTGACGCTCTCTCCAAGCTCCCGACCATGGTTAAGTGTGTTTTCTTTGTTACGTGTAGGGAGGGGAGTACAAAGCCTTGTTAGCAATTTCCCAATAAGGCAACCGGCAAAAGTGGTTGTAAAGTAACCTAAGTTATCGAGAGTCATGAATCATACATAGCTGTAAGGATGCAGTGATCTACACGAACCCCAGGTTTAGTACCCATCCTCGGGATTCCCCCAAGACAGGGCGAGGGGGGGAAAAAAGCAAAGAGAAAATTATCACGCCTCCTGGCCCTGTTTTGAGCCTGGTTCCAAGGTTCTTCCCGAGGGCCCCTCCCCTGGGTGCAGTGGGGGTGGGACGATGGGGTCGGAATTTGGAATTGCGCAGAGCAGCTCCCCCAAGGTTCCCTCGATGATTTCCCACCGGTTGCATATTGCATATATTGATCATGACAATTTATATCTGATATCAGATTCTAATCAATAATTCTTGCATAGCGCATCAGAACTATAAATCAAGAGCCTTTTTTTCCTGGTTACACAGATCCACGGTTTGCGTTGGTGACCAGATTCTGAGACTCACTATTGGGGCGGCTGCGGTCGGCTCGGCCCACTAACCGGCACCCAGGACCCTGGGATTTGGGTGGGAGCGGTTTTTATTTTATTTTGATTTCGATGTTTGCTTATCCAGAACTCTACGAATAGTATCCTCGACTCTATTCCATAATCAATATTATCAAGAAAAGGGGGTAAATAAGTCATCAGAACGGGACTTTCGTAAGCAAATAATCCCAAGACACTAGTCGCTTGACCAGGACGCACCCCTGTCGAGTGTTGCGTCAATGCTCACCACAGCTGGCATCGAGATTCTGGAGAAAGTCGATCTTTTCCTATTGAGGGTCTTGATCTCCTTTAATTGCTCCATGGGGGCTGTCATTGGGGCCAGGAGGATGCGCTAACTCCATGATTGAATGTGCCCACTACGGGGTTGCATTCGCTGACGTACCTAAGCCTCGAGAAGCGTTGAATTCTAATTACATTTGAAGGTGAGAGCTCGAGGATTAGAAGGATTCGCTCGGGGAGGGGCCAAAGCAAAATTCCATACTCGATACGAGGATGGCTACCTTCATTTACGAGTGCGTGAAGGTTAGGGCTTGTTTGTATGTGGATTGATTGTGTTCTGATTGGGGGTTCAAGTTGACTCCCTCGCTATATACGGTCCCCGTTGTGGTTCCAATGCCTCTGCATGTCCAGTGTACCCATGCAAAATCCAAACGCCTCGCTAGTCCCATCGCTTGATCGAAATGTAAAACCGAAAGATATATAAGAAAAAAAAGAAAGAAAAAAAAAGTGGTCGAAAGCCAGTTGCCATACAAAAGAAAATGCAAGTCGAAAATTCCCAAAGCCTGGGCATATTGGACGCTGTTGGTCCGTGTGAAAAGGAGTCGTGAAAAGGATTGGGGTAGTAGAAGGTGAGTCGAAGGTCAAAAAAAGAAATGCTAGTTGCAAAGATCGTGATAGAAGTCGGAATAGAAAAGGCAACTGCCTCTATGCGGATTCACGGCGGGATTTGAAATCCTCCCGTGAGAGGAGCCGCCTGATCTTGGACACAAAACGATTTGGTCGGCCATCTAGAAACAGGGTTAGATGAGGCTCGCACACAGTGTGAGGCAGGAGTCTTACCAGTGCCTCGTCGAACTAAGAATGGACAGTGAGGCTCTTCTGGAGGCTGGGTTGTGTAGGCTGCAGCCCAGTAGCCGGTGTTTCTGTAGCCAGTAAAAGTACAGGTGGAAGTATCGTATTGTGGCTGCAAGGCTGTAACGTGGGGATAGAGCGTGGCCAAGGGGGCAAGCAGCTCATCTGGCGGTGGTGGAGAGCGAGGAGAACGTGGGCTTTCGATGCCATCACGAGTCTATTCTGTGTTAGTGAAGACGTCCCTTGTTTGAAGACGAAGTTGACGTACGTAAAATTGGTAGTTGCTTTTGTATGCCATTGTGTGAAATAAGTGTGATAGTCAAGCAAAGACAGGAAGCAGCCAAGCAAGCAAATCCAAAATCCTGGGCAAGGTGTAGCCAACAAGGATGACAGTGACCTGGTTATATGCAGTTGGGGTGTTGAGATGCAAATGCAGGCACGGCTGCCTTTAAAAAAAAAGGAAAGAGGGCCCCATTTCATCCGCAGGCGGGGAAGAATTTCGATAATCTTGAATTACCAACAGGGAATAGTTTACGATATGGTTTTCCAGGTTCCTGGGAACTCAGAGACGGTGAGCGGAGACGGGGGCCCACCATTGGTCCAGGGCAGCGCTCAGGCGGATAGGCGTCGAGACAATCCGATCTCTCGGGGGCTCCGAGCAACCTCCAATACGAACTAAAGGTCATTTACATATCAGCCTCAGCTATTGGTCACTTCCCTGCATTCCTAACGAGGGCTGCCCTCCCACGCCCTCGAGACTACTCGCTCGTTCTTGCCCCTTGCATGCTAAACTCTCTCTTCCACCACCACGTTGGATAGTTCAGGTACACAATACGCACGATGCACTGGCTAATTGCCCACTAGATTCCTCCCTGCCCAGCTTCTGCCATTCACTTTTGGCACCAGGGAACCACTAGATCAATCCTTCAGTTGCACCCGAGGGTCGCCGTAGTATCTGTCATCATTAAAGTCCCGTGTCCCCAATTAGGGCTAGGTGGACCCCCATGGATTCGATCGTCGATCGTCCGAACTCGGCCGGTGGGATGATCATGATTCTATGTGGTGCAGTGGTCTTACCACAAGAAGGCATGCTGGCGTCATCATCAAGGTTTCGGTTCGCAAGACTATCGAGGTGGGGTCTTGTTAGGAATGTCGCACAGAACGATTGTTGCGAGCTGTCGACTCTACCCAGGCTGCCCCGGGCCATACAGGATAACGATAATGTTCACGCGAGAGGGGATCATCTCCAGCTTGGGAGTTTTCCAAATCATTCGCGAATCCCAGCCGATAGTCGGGTGGACCCACGCCAGACTATTGAGGCACTAGCCCAGAGGAGTCCCCATGTCACAGCGGGCGCTGATTGGCTGTAGCGCCCTCTCTACCGACTAGCGACCACAGCACCGCCACACGTCCCCTGCTATTTAGGGATTGGCGCACGAGCCACATCGGCCTGTCCGTGGCTGGAGTTTCTGGGTCCCTTCTCGACAGTCAGCCAATCAGCGTGCGCGTAGTTTCAAAGTGTGGCTCAAGCTCACTGTGGCTTGAAGAGTTTGTCGCCTTAGTCCGAGAGCATCTTAGCCGCCAGACCCGAACTAGTCCACCCTTGATCTTCAAAATGTGATCAGGCTTGACCATCTCAGTCTGAGGGCCTCGGTGATCTCGGGCTCTCCGCTAGGATGGCTTCTAGTGGGGGAGCTATAAGGATCCTCTTCCCCAACCCTCGTGGTCTTCAAGTTTTCTATTTCTCTGTATAAGAAACTATCCCGCTCTCAGCCCATACTTCTACATATGTCAACAGACCAAAATGTCCATCAGCATGCAGGATTCTGGAAGAGATTGCTGGGAAAACTCTCCTCGTATAGCTCATCTATGCGCTCGCGAGCATCCCGCTCAAAGTATGTTATTGTTCCCGTACTCTGAAAGCCTCAATGCCCTTCAAGTTGTTGAAGCCCTGTACATATGTTCTGAGACCTTATCCCCCCAATCCAGGATCCATCGAGCAAGATGCTGAATGCGCCCCCGACAGACGTTCCCAGGCCTTCTCCAATGAGGAGATGGTTGATAATGAAACGCAGTCAATAATCCAAGAGAGCGAGTTTGGTCGTGTTGATCCCAACGGCTGGTACCCATACTACAAGCTCTGTGTCCAGCACTTCCTCGAGGTCAGCCAGTATACGCCGACTGTGCAATCCGTGGCTGCATTTCTCAATATCCGCCTTCCGTTTCAAACCCCACTAGCAAATGGTGCGACGACTGCCCAAGTGGCCCCATATGTTTCCCTAAGACCATATGTTCGACGCCTCATTGTCACAGCGCAAGACTCACCAGCTACAATGCTGGCCTTTTTTGGCGCCGACTGGGAAGCTGGCCTTGGGTGTATCTACAAGCAAGAACGCACCAATTACTTGTTTACTGCCAAGAGCGGCGGTTGGGCATCTACCAAGGCCGCCTACGATATCTTGCCCGACGAACAAGTGCCATTCTTACGGCCCCTGCGAGAGTCCTCCGAGGAAGAGATCCGCAACGCTGAGGCCCGATGGAGTGAATGGCTTGCCATGGAGGATTGGATGCTCGGGGCCCGCAGTCCGTGGTAACGGAGCCCAGGGGGGGAGGGGGGTTTGACAATTGGGTGATACCTTAACTTAACGAGACATGACCATTGTTGTCGACTGACTATTGACGCCTCATTTTTTTTTTTCTTTCTTTTTGGCTCGCGCCCGGTTTCTATTTTGATAGTTTTTCATTGCTCCTCTCGTCGCTAATTGGCGCCCACGATGATCAGCAAAAGTTTCCGAGGCTCGTGTTTGTGATTTTCTCCGGCGTTGCAGATAGCTATTAGTGTGGTCCTTAGGCGTTCATAATGCATGCCCGACATCTTTTACCTGTCATTTCCTCAATCCGTCCGACACTAGATACGTTTAGCACCAATTAGCACCGTTTAGCTCGAGGGGATCGCCCCTTAGTCTGTCTGTCAGCTTGTCCACCTTCCAGTGACAGGTGATCGCCCGCGGGGCCCCTTGATCCTCCTGTCACTCTCAATAGTGCCGCACCGCCACAGGCGACATGGGTGACAAATATCCCCGAAGCAGCAATGATACGCGCGACCAGGGCGAATTAGCGCGGCTGCGATGATCTCTGGAAGGCTTTTTTCGACGCCATCTCGGGTCTAGTGCCGGGCGATCCACAGATCCCACTTTGACTCACCTGTCATACCTGTCACCCCTCCCCTGGACAATCCCTCTGTCCAGGAACATTAATCTACTGTGGCTCCATCCTCGTATCCAGGTACCCGGGAAGGAGGGGGAAAAAAAAGAAAGAATAAAAATATCTAGAAGTGATTCGCCCAGATCCCAACAATGGCAAGCCTAGAACCGCGCATCCACGAACACAATGCGACAATCCTGTCAGATCTCGCCGCCGAGCTTCCTCTTTCCATATCCCTCCTCCGCCGCATCCAGCACGGCCTTGTCTACCCATCCCAAACAGCCAGGATCTTATCCACCTTCCCGCCCGGCTCGCCAGCCCCAACAACCACGCCGTGGCTGGCTGCGCGAGTGGACCTCTTTCGCGGCCGCGAGACCCAGATCGTCCTCTATTCCAGCCTAGAAAACACCCACACTACCATCCAGCCAATCGCCCCTTTACCCCCCTGCAACGGCAACCCAACAACAACTACCAACATCACCGACAACTACCCCGTCGCCACTTTCGACGTACCCCAGTCCACGAAAGATCTAGCCCGCGCCCAGCTCCTCGCCCTGCTAGCCTACGTCAAAACTCATCTCCGCCCAGCCTATCTATCACATCTGCACTCTCAGCCCCCACCACCACTACCAGCTGCTCCTAGCAACACTCCCGGGGTAGCCCTAATCCCAGCTCCAGACCCGCACGCCTTCCTCGTCGGATCCCTGCACACGGGACTATGGAGCCTCCTCCTAGAATCAGGCGCCATGGCGCACGCCTCCGCCCCTGCAGACGCACACGCAACAATCCCAGCCATAAAGGTGCACCGCAGCGATAACCCGCCGTACCTGAAGTACTTCTTTCCCGCGGCGGCGTTCACGCCCGCCGAGACGAGCGGCCCTGTCGCACTGCCGCCCGGGTACAGGTATACGAATCGGGGCGGGCAGGCTGGGGTTCTGGACTCACAATTGGATCTCGTGCAGAGCCGGACGCATATCCCGCGATCGAAGGCGCAGCTGTCGATGATGCCTGGGGTGGCTGTTTATGTAGATGCGGATGCGGAGGGCGAGGAGGAGGAGCAGCCTATTGCGTGGGCGTTTTTGGGTCTTGATGGGCCGCTTGCGACGCTGCATGTTGAGCCTGAGCATCGCGGGAAGGGGCTGGCGCTTGCGCTGTCGAGGGAAACTATGCGGCGGGGGATGGATGCTAATGGGACTTTCGGGGCGGGGAGGAATGGGATTGAGGATAAGGAGTTGGCGGGGCGGGTTGGGGAGTGGGTTCATACTGAGGTTGCGAGTTATAATCAGGCGAGTAAGCGTGTTATGGAAAAGGTTGGGGGGGAGGTGCGGTCTGCGGTGATGTGGGCGGTTATTGAGCTTCTTGATTAGAGTGGGGTTATTTAGAAGGAAGGAACTACATGGGAGGAGATGTTATCACTGTAGATAAGTTAGGAGGGTTTAAAACATATGATTTAGATGTAGATAGTGTAGAGTTGTTCACATTGGTTATGAAGGGCGCTATCTAATTACTGATAGATTTTAAAACAATTGTCTATATGCAAAGACAAGGTGTAACCATAGTACTACTCGAAATCTTTGGAAATGGACTTGAACCTCTACCGACGTCAAAATTGACATCATTAGACCTTTAGATATTCAACATACTTCAATTTATGTAGAATGATATGATTGAAATGACAATGAGAATTATTCAGGACAGCAGAGGCACCTCCAGCTACTCTCAATGATCAAAATAAAGAACTAGGCTTAACTTACCTGAATAACAATTCAAGAACGTTCCGAGAATCTATAGAAGCATATCCCGCTCCAACTAGCTACTAGGTAGGCATCCCAAATTCGACAATCTGGAAAAGTCAGGGTCATACTAAGTCATATGTCAGCATCTCGTGCCATCCAAAGAAAAGTCCAGGTACAAGATTCTCCAAATACTTCAGACTTGGGGTATGCAATCCACCCTATATACATGCCGGTACCATCCGGAAGATATATATGACTTATAGATCAAAGCTTAAATCTATTTCAATCTGTTTTTTCTTTTTATTTCCCTCCTCCCGCTTTGCTCCTACTTTGTCCCGGGTAGAAGTGCCAGAAGAGTGTAGGAAATAGAAAGGGAAAGCATTTACCTCAGAGCCATCATCCTCATGAAAGATAATCGTGGTTGGATTGAAAAGGTCATTATCCCTAGTCGCAGCTGTAATGACATTATAGACTACTTCGCTAGAGCAACGAGCTGAATGGTCGTTCACGTGGCAAGAATGAGCTAGATCGTAGCAGCATTCGGCAACTATGGTATGTAGTGTCCTGAGGACGATTTGCAAACATACGTACAAACAATATTTGTATAGACAAGCTGCCTCTCCGCGTAAGGGTGCTCAAGGTAACTTAGCTCTAAATTATTAGACGCTATCAAGGAGGCTCTATGGGTTCTCATCTTACAAGATAGGGTGGATATTTGAGAATAATATAAATTCAGGACTGCAGTAAACAGTCCACCATGACCATCAACCACCAAAAACGCTATCGAAACTCCACCAACGCACACAAATACCGATTCAGAACGCGTAGCCCAATTTTTGTTCACGGCGCAAAGAAATGCACAAGAATCCCGAGTCTCCGCCGCATTAAGGCGGGGCAAAACACGACCGAAGGGGAATGCCGAAACCAATGGTAATTAAACCGAGCACAATAGAACAAGAGGTAACTTAGGGGGTGGGGGAAACGGGCAGTGGGGGGAAAAAAAAGGAGTATTCATAGAAAGGAAAGGTAGTATAAAGCGTAAAAGCATATCAGGTATCATATCATAGTCCATCAAATCGTAACCATGGCAAGACAAGACTCCGTCGATTCATCAAAGCCGTATCGTGCCGTGTCATCAGACAAGAAGCTCACATCGAGGCAAAGCTCACCGAACCAGCTCCCGTTCCCCAACGTAGACGCTTCAGGCCCCCACGCACCGCTTCCTGGCCACAGGCAGCCGAAGACCGGGCGCTAGGAACACTGCCATCGCCCATGAGGCTCATTTCCGTGCGCCCGACTTCCCGGCCCAGCATGTAGCCCGCGGAGAAGCTGATGGCGGAGAAGAGGACCACGACACCGGCGCTGATAACCCAGGTCATTACAGTAGGTGGGGTTTCTTCCAAGGTTGCGTGGCGGGTCTTTTTGGCAGCGGTGTTGCGGTCTTTGGGCGAGGGAGATCGGCGCTTGCCCTTGCTTGGGGGTACAGCAGAGCGGGGCTGTTGGCGGTGGGGTGGGCCTGTGGGGGGACTTGTGTCTGTGTATCGAGGCGAAGACAGGTTCTCGTCGCTGGTTTCATCGCCCATGGCTACTGACTCGCCGACTAAACGGAATGAGGCTGGCTGGGGATTTGTCGAAGGGCCGGGCTGCTGGGTTCGGGGTGTTTCGGGCTTTTGGAGGCCGCGAGCCGCCGCAGCGCATGAAAGAAGGGTTGATAGACTGGCACGAAGAGCGGCATCATGGTCTGCATGATGCGATGGGGAGATCATATTATAGGGGCTATGGTTTGACTGTGGCGACCGTCGACTCGACCGGGTGTTTGGATATGATTCTCTGCGGAGAGTGGTGCGTCGACTCGAACCAGATACCAAGTTGGGCTGGGAGCGGCGTGACTCGTTTGGGCGAGTCCATGAGGGATCAGAGGTTGCAGGGGGGTGACTGAATACGTTTGGTTGCGGCACGAATGGAGATGTGTTGATGCCCATTCCAAGAGCGGTTGAGGTATCATCTTCTTCATCGCTGTCGTCCGCGTCATCGGGGAGAGGGATGGATCTTGGGATAGGCGCGTATCTAACATCCTCGTTGGAGCTGCTCATGTTGGGATCTGGGTCGCTTTCACTCTCTTCGTATTCTTCTTGGCTGCTACTCGCTTCTCTGGAAGCATAGTCGACCTGGGCGGCAGTAACGGCTGCAAGGTGCTGCATCCGCCGTCTTCTGCTATGGCGTTGAAATACACCTGCTTCTTGTTGCTCGACACGAAGGCCTGTGGTGATTATATCGTCGCTTGCGGCGGCTGAGGATAGGGATGAGGACGAGGGCTGAGAAGCCACTTCAATCCAGGAATCTATATAGTACTGGAGTGAGTACATGTTGAGGCAATATTGAGAGTTGAAGCAAGCATCATTGTATCGGGATAAGATAATGTGCAGGCTGGTGTATAAAAGAGAAACGTACCCTCTGATCTCATGGGGGCAGCACCGGACGGCCGAGGCTGACCTTGTTCGCGCGGCTGGCCATCGCGCATCAGTTGACTTGCGGCTCTGGGCTCACGCACCTGACCGAGCAGGTCGCAGTGATTTGGTTGCATGGCCAGAGATACAGAGTGGAGGGTGGGGGGAACAGGGCAGAAAGAGAGAATATATGGAGAAACAGGGGCAGGTACTCAGGCCACCCGGTACAAGAGCAGCGGTCAAGCGTCAACGGTGGGGTCGGATCTTATCAATGTGGGGACATGGGTTTGCTGCCCAACCCTGTGGCTGCGAAGGCTGGAGTCCAGTTGCGTTCTGGCGTTCTCAGCTCTTCATGCACAAGGTATATGCTAGTAGAATCTAAAGAGAATACGGAGAACTTAAGGAAGGATATGAAGGGGGAGGTTGGGGACCAGAAGGGTGAAGAATGAGGTGATGATCTGATGATCGACACTGGGGCCTCGTGATGGAGCCACCAATGGACGCGGGGGACTCGTAGTTAAAGATACAACAAAGAGACTCCCCCTCCCTCTCGAAAGAACTGTGGATGAAAGGAGAGCCTACTTTAACATGAGTAAAGTCATATCAAAGAAGATCTTCCATTTATTGTTGCCTTTCATTCTAAAAGCTCGGAGTTCAAATAATGTTCTGCGAAGGAGGGGGTGCGGTGGCGGCTGGCAGTACTCCGATGCTGCCACGACGTCACTTGATATACATAGAGAACCATCCTTCGCTCCATATTTGGTAATAATATGGGCTAATATGACGCGGGGCTGCATTCTCACAGTGGTGGGAGTGCGACCCAGGTCGAGATCCAGTAATGATTCTCCACCAGTTTGCTGTGCTATAGTACTGCTTCCCTCTCCATGTCGCCATATTGCGCCATCGAGCGTGTTAGATTTCAGAGGTATCGGAGCCTCCAGTCTCCTAGTACTCGAGGGTAATACAGATTCAAGGAATATTGATGCATCGACTGGTCGAGAATAAATTCTCCGACACGCCTAGAGCCCAATCCAATCATAGAGAGCAGGGGACTACATTTCTACGGTGTCGAGGGTGGATTTGGGTAACATGTAATGTGCCATGCTGATATTTTGAGAAAACAACTCGTAAGCGTAGAATACATTGGATTCGTCCTATGGCGCAAACTTAGTAAGAAATAAACAAAACTTTTCGAATCCCAAAAGCCGCTAAGGGCAAAATTACACCCGTATATGGAAGGAACCTGCGTTAGTCAATATGTCTAGAAAGTGATCTTCTTGCCGCCAGGGGCACCGGAGGGGATACCACCGGAAGCCTTGTTGAAGCCTCCGCGGCCACCGCCGAAACCACCACGGCCGCCACGGCCGCCACGGTCACCGAAGCCACCGCGACCACCGCCACGGCCACGGCCACCTCCGCGGCCACCGAAACCACCACCGCCACCACGACCACCGAAGCCACCGCCAGCACCACGGTCTGGGCGAGGAGTGGAGTAGTCAAGGCGGAGGTTGCGGCCCTCGAGCTCAACACCGTTCTGGCCCA
>KZ119598.1:144-34726 GCA_002153405.1 Mycosphaerella populi pn0402
CTCAATGGCCTTCTCAATATCCTCACCGTGAATACCAACAGAAACACGCATGAGCAGGTGCTGGGGACGCTCAGCAACCTTGCCGTTGGTACGGAGGAGGTATGAACGCTCAAGGGTCTTGAAACCGAAGAAATTGTAGTTGAAATCACGATCGTAGACAATGGCGGAGTTCAAGTCATCTGCATGCTTCATGACAATCTCATAGGTCTCTTTGGAGATCATAGGAGCAGGCTTGTTATTTTTAGGGTTGATATAGTGGTACAGATCTGAGACGACCATAGAGAATTGCTTCTTGGTTTGCTTGTGGAGGTTGGAAACGGCAATACGAGCGGCCAGGATAGCATAGTCGGGGTGGGTGACGGTCATGTAAGCCGCAGTTTCGGCAGCCTGTGGTCAGATATAATCAGTAATAATTCAAAGGAGACGGCGAGGGGAGGTGGCCATACCAGGTTGTCCAGCTCGATAGTGTTCACACCCTGGTAGACACCAGAGATAACTTTTTGAGTAATGGCAGCAGCATCAACGTGCTCTGGGTCAAGGCCGTAACATAGCCTCTGAACACGGGCAGTGATCTTATCGAACTGCACGCGCTCTTTCCGTCCATCTGTAGAAATTCGCGTTAGCCATATCTTCACACGTGTGGCAAGGCGAGTTCTTGTCTTTCATGCGCGGGACAAGAGCCCTGCCCCGCGTTGACAAAGATTGCTAGTCATTGACGAAGGGATCTTCACGTACCTCTCTTGTAGACGAACATTTTTGCGGACGGGGGGGAAGGAGGGGAAGCAAGATATGGAGATCAGAACAGAGGGGGGTATTAAGTAGTAGACGTAGAAAGAGGTCAGATTAGGGACGTAAGATATGGTGGGAGAAATGAAGGGGGGGGGGATGTGAGTATACGAAAACTGGGAAGAAACAGAGGGGTGAGGAAGCTACTTTTGAAGGCCAGATGTAAGGGACGCGTTTAGGTCGTTTCGCGATTTTTCGTGTCTGCAGCTGATTAATGCGCCGCGTGGGCTGCGCGGGTCACGTGAAGTCCCCCCAAGTCCGCGGGCTCGAAAAACAACATCGAAAGGGCAGCCAATGAGAGTGCCCGCACGCCTCTCGCATGGCATCATGGCAATCGGCAATGCTGGCGCGCCGAGAGCGGAGTCTAACATTCCGGGCTCAGGCAACTATCAGTTTAGACTCTATCTGCCTAGAATTATGTGGAATTGCCCCGCAACAAGGATGTATGTACATGCCCTTTGCGCGGAGCTATTTTCTTGACCGCCACCTCCTTACTGAATAAGTGTCTTGGTCCTAGCAACCCGTCTATGCACGAGCCGGTACGTCCCAAATTTGGGATTATTGGGCTTATGGAGGAAGGAAAGGGGCTCCAGAAATATTCCGGGAAGACAAATTGCTTTAATAACGAAATACGGTGGGATACCAGACTAATATATGACATGCTTCACGAGACATAAGACATGTTCAGTATTTGATTCCACGTGGGAGTTAAATTGTTCGGAACAGACCAAACGCGACATAGAATACAACCCTTCATCAACGGATCCGAAATATGGGCCAGGACATATCAACAAATGTTTACAGCAACGCAGCGGCACCGAAGAACACTGCCGCAGCGAAGGCAGTGCCAGAGATCTGGCGATCAGTGGAAGCAAAGTTGCCGGTCGCAGAGGGGGAAGCACTGCTAGAAGAGTCAGAGCTAGTGCCAGAGGTAGACGAGGAGCTTGAGCCAGAGTCGGAGCTGGAGCTGGTGGACTTGGCACCAGAGGTAGAGGTGGCGGTCACGAAACCAGTGCTGGTAGAGGTAGCGCTGCTATCGGTGCTGCTGGATAGAACTGTTGAATATCGTAAGTACCATATTCACGTCGTCTTCGCGGGCAGAGTTTTCGCGTGTCTTACCAACGTTGTGACCGTTAGCCTTGCAGGTCTTAGCATAGAAGTTGAGGGCGTCTTCCGAGCTGGAACCGCAGGTGTCCTTGATATCAGACTGGATGCTCTTGGACTTGGTGGTACAGATAGTGGTGATCTGAGCCGGGTCGCTTGTGTCCTTGCTATTGGAGAATTGGTACGCTGGCTCATGACTGTGGGGGAGCGATGATCTTACCTCATGACAGAGAGAAGACAGGCGGGAGTCTGCACAGTAGTAGCAGTGACAACGTTGGCGAGAGCCATGACGGCGAGAGCGAAAGTCGACTTGAAAAGCATTGTGATGATTTCGGGGGTAAAACAACAACGGTAAGCGATGGTAGACGAGGTTTGTAAGTTCGCGCAGCGAATCAGAGAGTGTAAGAGCCGTAGGAAGGCGAAAGAGTGACTATGGCGACGAGCGACCAAAAACGAGCGTGTATAGAGACAAGGAATGACGAGAGGGACGATTAGATCTCGAAGAAAGTCTTCAGGGAGCAGGTCTCAGGGTCCAAGATTGGGGACGCCCCCAAGTGCCAAGTGCGGTTTCGCCTGGACCAATCAGCAGCCAATCATCGCTGCGCCCCACGGCCATTGTGGCTCGGTCCCTGATTGTGCCTCGTTTGGGTTTAGCCAGGAACACTCGTCTCCGTTGATGTCACACTCGGTCCTCCGTGAAGCCCGAAGTCTCGAGTTCGATATTGAACAGACTGTGCAAAGAGACATAGATCGGCCTTGGCCGTCTTGACTTCCAAAAGTCTAAGTTTTATTGCGTAAAAAGGATTCATTGCTGGCCGACATGTGAGACACGTTAACTTAGTTGGGTCTTGGGACTCTAACCGAAAATGGGCTAGTGGACAGGGGCATCATACCAAATAGCTAGCTGTAGACCAAATCACGGTGGATTAGATATAAAAGGGCACTTGATAGTTTATCTGTGCTCAGTTCTTCCTAAAGTCGCAATTTAGTGTACACTATTCTTTCCCTTTGACGGAAAATATGCGACTTTGCTAGTCCGATTCGGTTTCCGCCAATATAGCTACCATGACAAACAGAGACCGCGATAACCATTTCCTCGATGATCCAAGTGATGAGGACTACATACCCTTTCAAAAAATTTATTTTATTCGCAGGAATGTGCAAGGAAAGATATATTCGTACGCTCAGATATAGATGAAAGGATATGTATGGTTCATTATCAGTGTCGGAAGATTTAGCACTTGTGTATCCGGAGCATCAAGCACTTGGCACCCTACAATCGGTATAGTACCGCAACCCCAGCAATCTAGTGAGATAACTCAAAGCTCAGATCGGATAATGCTTAAGAATATTCTGTCTTCTCCGTCAGACATTTTCGATGTCGACGACCGTCTCAACCCTGTTGATAGAGGTCTGATCGGGGCTCCTGATGAACTTGGTTGGTGTCCACCCTGCCCACCGTCTCAAATAGGCGAGGGATAAGGTGGTAATCGCGATAGCAGTGATAGTGTGGCACTGGTGGCATTGTGAGGGGGTCTGGATCTTCTTTGACGTAGTACTTCCATCCGGTGACCAGCAAACTCTGGCACGGGACATAGGTAATTATCGCTGTAACTCCGAGGTCAGACAGGTTGTCAATTCATTACTACCTGGTTTAGTATATTTACTCCGTACTCTTGAGCAAAGAACACCTTCACCTGGACAGAAATTATGCATCTCCACAGCCGGATTTTGAACTCGATGTACTTCCCATTATCGGTACACCATAGTAGAAGTTGCGAGACCACTGTCTTAAACGGGATGGTTACTGTTGTATAGTGGCTGGGAAAAAATTGGTAATCAAAATGTGAATACTACGAATCAATACACACCCGTTCGTATAACTACCTCTATAAGAACACACGTACTTACTATATTCAATAGCCAAGATATAGCGATTATTGGAGCTGCAAAATACGAGATAGAGACAAAATGATTTCAACCTGTTAAATATGGCACAAATCTAATGCTCTACTAGTAACTCTATGCTATCCAAACACCACTTTGCATGCAGTCTGTCCAACAAGTTCAAGAATCTTCCCACGACGAATCATAGACACTAGAAATTATTTCCTGAACAGGTAGCCTAAAATCAACAATCTCCTGCCCATTGACCAAGTCATTCTCCTGGGCCCTCTTATCCCCCTCCTCTTCATTCCTCGCAATCCCAGCCTTAATATGCCTGCGAATCAACCTCTTCCTCGCAACCTCAAAATCCACATCCACAAACCACAACTCATCCATCAACCCCGAAGCCTCTTTCCAAGGCTCCTTATCTAGGCTCAAATAATTCCCCTCAAACAAAACCACCCGGCAGCAAGGCGGAATAGCAATATCATCATCCACCGGATCCTTGACCGCATGATCGAAGCTCGGCGCATAAACATCCCTTGTCTCCGCTGTAATAGGCTGGCGCAGTTTCTTGACTAGTTCGAGGAACTTCACACCGTCAAAGGTGAATTCCGCACCGCGGCGCGCAAACGCATGTTCCGGGTCCGGCATTGCAGCCAATTGTGCTCGCGTGAGGTGGTATCCGTCCATCGGGAGGGCCGTGGATATGGGCGGCGCGCTCGGGTTTTCTGAAGCGTAGATCTGGTTGATACGCTGGCTGACTGTCTGTGCAAGTTCTGTCTTGCCAGATCCTGGGATTCCGCTGATGGCAATCATGAGTCGGGAATTGGATGAGGTCGAGCAGAATTTTGCTGTAGATAATTAGCTATTTCCGCGGGGTAGAGGATATTTGTGCTGTTCGTCAATCTGGGATGTGCCAATGGGGGTTTTTCTGGGTGTCATTCAAGGGTTTGACTCACCCCAGGTCTTATCGACCAGGTGCTCGACCTGCTTCTCCATTTTAGATTTGTTATCCGACTCTGGGTGGAGATCTTCTGAGTACTACTTTGGATGTTGGGCTTGCGCAATTATCGGCCACATCCAAGTTTGCTCAAGTTGGTGGCTGGGCAAAATTCGTCGTGTTCGGTGTTTGTAGGTCTGGGGGAAATTATGGAAATCCCCGCTGTTGATAGCGGGGGTTCCGAATGATTGCGGCGGGGACTTCTGTGCTCCGAGGCTACGACGTCACTGATCGATAAGCTAACATGAACGGTTGTTTCTTGAACAACATTCAAACTAAGAATTCATGGGTGTAGATGGCACGTGTCTTGTCTGGATTCTGGATAGTTCGAATGTACGAAATACTTGTCATGCAGGTACTTAGATCTCCCGAAGTACTGGAACTGTGGCTGTGCACGTCTATTCACTAATAACTAACCACTGCAGGCGCATATCAAAATATGGATACAATAATACTAAGGCTAGTTCTTCACTGCATGGAAAAAAATGCCCCTCGCTAAAATCCCACCTGGGTGTAGTGGATGATATGAAAACCTATAAATGGCTGAGAATGGACCCCGATCAAGGGGGATAATAATTCAAAGAGAGCCTGGTAGCGTCAATGAAAATCGAGGGCAAGATTCTGTCCTTAAAAACGCCTGGCAAGGCTACCTATGTCCGGGGAAAAAAAGTAAGAAACACAAACGCCGGTCATCTCCATGATGTTCACATGCAATTATCGATACTGAAAACATTTCAGTCCGTATTCTCGTTAGGGCGCGTAGGCGCAGTGGCACTGAGGCCGCGTCCCATGTTGCGCGAAAGACCGGCACCTGCCCACCAGTCATCAGGAATATCCTCTCGCCGGGCAAGTCGATCTAGAATGGCCTGCATTTGCTGAAGATCGGTATCGCCAGATTCGAGACTACCAAAAGAAAGAGAAATGGTGGGAAGAGGAGGGTGATTGCTCATTGTTGAGTGTAAACCAGGTGACCGCCGATGAGAAGGAATAGACTGAGAACCCATGTACTGGTGGTAATTGGCTGAATTATCCTCGTCGTCGGACGAGAAGTCGCAAGGATTCAAATGGTCGGGATAAGGCTCCAAAGACATGTGGACTGGGGTAATGTGAACAGGCGGTAGAGAAGAGGCGCCGGCTGAGGGTCGAGTTGCGGCAATGCTGTTGCGCAAGGCATCAGAGGCGGAGGCGGAGGTTGAGGAAAATGAGGTGTCGGTAGAAGGAAGGTTCGTGTCAGGGGCAATTGTGGAGAGAAGGGTTTCCCATACATCCGTTTCGCGGTCAGCTTCAGGACTGAGGCTCCGCTGGCGGTCTCCAAGGCCGTCAATTGGAGTTCTGGTCGCATCACGTCGGGCATTCTCATTCCGCAGACGACTGATGCGCGGATACATGACGGCGGGTTGAGACGACAAGTCATGATTTCGGCTGTCGGTGCGCCGAAGTGGGGGAAGGTCGCGGAGGTCGCGATCACGGATGCGAATTATCTCAGGCGGCTGGGGAGAAGCCACGGAATGAGAGCGGTACGCCGTGGCAGGAGCAAAGTTCGGTGTCAATGAGGGATTCGAAGGATGGGGACTCGAAAATTGGGATACATGGAGAAAAGGATCTCGCGCACTGTCCGTCTCAGAGGGTTCTCGAGGACTGCTTCTCATGGAGCGGCGGCTGTGTATGTGACGGAAGCTAGGTGTACTACGCGTCGTAGTAGTGGTTCGACCCAGAGCTTCACGACGGCTGGCATCGAGATCAACGCCATCTTCGCTAACACCAACATTCATTACGGGTGAACGCACCCCGGAAGGTGGTTCTCCAATGCCCCGTTGGATCTCATCGAGGATCTGGGAATGGAAGGAGGAAAGGACATGGGCGCCGCGCGAGCGTGAATATGGCTGGCGTGGCCGGCGAATCGTAGGCTGACGACGAATAGACGACCTCGCAGCCGCAGAGTGGTCCTTTTCCAGTCTAGACTTAGACGTCTCTGCTTCCGTTGGTTCGCGCCACAGCCTAAAGTCATGATTAGTTGACGCGACGGTAAAGTGGCGCATGCGACCGCGACAAAAGCCGAATAAGGGATGACTACTCACGGAATTCCCATATCTGCGAAATATGTTGGCCAAAGCCCTGAGCGAATGGAAGGTGGTGAATGAAAGAAAGGCCCAAGGCACCGTCTTCACGCGAAGGCCCCAGTGTGACAGGAGTGGGGATGTGGATGGGGAGGCCGGAATGAGATTACTGGGTTTTTTCGTTCTGTCGCTGGAGGCTGAGTGTCACGTGTCCAAGTGCGGGATTCTCCGCATAATGAGTTCCGATCTCGCTGCGGGAGCTTTACTTCAGACGACGATGTGCTGAGACACCCCCAAGGATTGCTTTTTACTCCTGAGCAATGATTGAGCTTGGTCTAGCCCGGGTCTCGCGCCTTCTCCAGCAGACACCACTGGCTTGGAAAGCCATCCATATTGCGGGTACTAATGGGAAAGGCTCCATCAGCGCTTATCTATCACATTTGCTTTCTACAGATGGTGTTCGGTGTGGCCGCTTTACATCTCCACATTTAATTGATAGGTGGGACTGTATCACAATTGACGAGAAGGTTGTCAAAGAATCTCTATTCCGCCAGATTGAAGACCAAGTCAAACAGCGAGACCAATCGCTAGGAATCGGTGCCTCCGAGTTCGAGCTCCTCACAGCCACTGCTTTTGAAATATTCAACCATGAACAGGTAGAGATTGGCGTTGTCGAAGTTGGCATGGGTGGTCGTCTCGATGCCACCAACATCCTGAACAATGTGCTCGTTTCGGTCATCGCTAAAATCGGATTGGACCATCAAGCTTTCCTGGGATCTACAATCGAGGACATCACTCGGGAGAAAGCCGGAATATTAAAGTCCGGCGTGCCTTGTATCATTGATAACTCGAATGAGACTGCAGTGCTCAAAACCTTGTCAACCCGCATACAAGAGTTGGGTATTGATGCGGTTTATGCCTCTCCAGAAAAGGTCGAAGATCAACTCCCCGCATTGGCACAGCTATTCCAAAAATTGGACCTCGAGCCTCATCAGAAACAGAACATGTGTAGTGCAGTACTGGCATTACGGCGAGCTCTGTCTACTATCCGACCCGACCACAACGCCGACGCCCTCCTCCCCCAGCTTGCGAATGTCAAGTGGCCCGGCCGCCTCGAAGAAGTCTCCCTCCAGCCTCTTGTCACTCGCAAGGAGCCTGTCCTTCTTGATGGCGCACATAACCCACAATCGGCGGATGTTCTTGGGAAATATGTTGACCGCAAACTACGACCACAATCCGGGGATGTGACATGGGTGATCGCAGCTTCAAGTGGGAAAGACCTTGCGGGCGTTTTTCGGTCAATCATTCGACCTGGAGACAATGTCGCCACAGCTGAATTTGGGCCAGTCGATGGGATGCCCTGGGTGACTGCTACAAATGCAGCTGAGCTCGCGGAAACGGTTCGGTCGTTCCCCGAGATTAACCAGGTGAAGAGCTTTGAGGGCGGCCTCCTCCCAGCAATCCAGTGGGCTGCTGATACTGCTTGTGGCCAGCCGCTTGTTATTGCAGGCAGCTTATACTTAATTTCGGATGTGCATCGTTTGCTGCGCGATGCATAGTGATACCCTCGGATCTGAACTGCGGGCTGCCATTGCCTTTTATGTACAGTAGGCTTCCGGTGTACAGAGTAGAGCACATCATAGCATACGGCGGCGTTATTCCATGAGATAATAGAAAATAGAAGCCCTTCAATGACAATGGACCCGCTTTGTAAACAACAAATAGCCCCTACTGCTTAATTGGGAAGGACAAACTCGCTAGCGCTTATTTTCCCAATCTTATAGCGGCGTAGGGCTGATCGGCGGGCACTTTCAGCACAGCCGCTGCATGATGCGCCGAGCGGCTTGTGGAGAAGAGAAAGTTCAAAACAACTTGCACCTCCCACCCTTCTTTGGTCTTGACAGTTCCTGATCTGGAGCCATACGAGTCTCTTTAGGGCCTCTCTGTCTTTGGATGCGCACCCTGCACCGTCGATCCTTACCCAGCGGGCGTCCGAGCCTGATGTCCCTTCTGTAATGTTCGCTTGGTGAGACCCTCCCTTTCCTGCCCCCCCAGCACCTGCATGACGAACGGAGCATCCCCGTGTAGCTTGCGTTTACAGTCATCGTTGGCCAGACTAATTGACAATCGGGACTCCTAGTACCTGCGGACATGAACCTTGAGAGACCGCTGTCACCGGCACCTGCCATCCCATCCAGCTTCCACCCCACCCCCGTCTACCTGAAACCACTTCCTGAGACCGACGATCGGATCGAAACCCCAGATTGTACCCTATCTCCTCTAGATCGCCTCTGCGATGGTTGTTCGCCCCGGCGAAGGGAGTGAGGGGCAGCGCCCCCTCACCCCCTCCAGGACCCCCGGTACACCTTTGAAACCACGGTTGGCGCGTGTCGGGACCAGCCCGTCGAAGAGAGACCAGAAACCGAAGGAAGAAAATGTTATCAAGTCGTCGGCGAAGGATGTGGCAGAGCTCAAGGATTATGTATGACATGAACCCTCAGCTTCGATGCCTTAGATGTGGGGTTGGGCGAATGCTAATCGTGGACATTCTAGCAATTGGGCGACTGCTTGGGAAAGGGTGCGTTTGGGTCTGTATACCGTGCGTTGAATTGGAATACCGGCGAGACCGTTGCAGTGAAGCAAATCAAGCTCACGGATCTCCCTAAGAGCGAGCTTCGTGTTATTATGGTATGGCAATTTGGGATCCATGACGTTTGAGGTATATACTAATGAGACATTGCAGCTTGAAATTGATCTTCTCAAAGCCTTGGATGTAAGACACTTCCGTGCGGTCAACAATCTTCCCGAAACGTCTATTGACACAAATAACAGAACCCGAATATTGTCAAGTACCATGGATTCGTGAAGTCGGTTGAAACCTTGAACATCATCCTCGAGTGAGTGCATCCGAAGACATATTGAACTCTGGCAGAGCTGATCGAGTTGTTTAGATACTGCGAAAATGGATCTCTCCATTCCATCGCAAAGAACTTCGGTCGTTTCCCAGAAAATTTGGTCGGGTTGTATATGTCGCAAGTGTTGCATGGACTACTGTATCTGCACGAACAGGGTGTTATCCATAGAGATATCAAGGGAGCTAACATTTTGACAACGAAGGAAGGCCTGGTAAAACTTGCTGATTTTGGTGTCGCAAGCCGGACAACGGGATTGAGCGAGTCGAGTGTTGTTGGCACCCCCTACTGGATGGCTCCTGAGGTCATTGAACTGTCGGGTGCAACAACAGCTTCCGATATTTGGAGCCTGGGATGCACTGTTATCGAGTTACTTGAAGGGAAACCACCTTACCACAACTTGGCTCCCATGCCGGCGCTTTTCAGGATCGTCAATGATGACCACCCTCCATTGCCCCAAGGCGCTTCTCCGGTATTCTCACCCGTTTGTTCATACTTGAGCGAGAGCTAATAATTTGGCTAGGCTGTGAAAGATTTCTTGATGCAGTGCTTTCAGAAAGACCCTAACCTTCGCGTCTCTGCACGGAAATTGCTCAAGCATCCATGGATCGTCAACGCACGCAGGACAGACTCAGTTATCCCTAAAAAATCAACAGAATATGAGGAAGCCGTGAAAAGTGTTCAGGAGTGGAATGAGGCATTAAGATCCCCCGGCGCGGGGACCTCAAAAAGGCCAAACAAGTTTGATCATGCTGGCGGGCCATTGCCAACAGGCCGCAACTCACTCGTTGACACACTACCTTCTCCAAACACCACAAAAAGTACCAATCGGTTTCGCTCCGTGGAATCTGCCGAAGACGACAACTGGGACGATGACTTTGCTACAGCCATATCCCCCAGTGCTTTGCAGCTACCCCATTTACGACCTCACGATAATTTTGGTGGTAAACTATCTTCTGAGCGCCTCAAGGCGTTTGCATCACTGGACGGAACTATTTTACGCTCAGATGACAGTTTCGATGACTCTGAAGACTCAAATTCTACCTTACAACACATGGAAAATGATCCTCTTCAAACGATTCGACCATATTCGGCCAAGGGATCACCGATTGATCCATTTAAAGCCCAGGGCTTATCCAGAAATCCCTCAACGAAAGTGTCGGCATCTGCCTTACACAACGTACCCATTCTAACACAATCACCTGTGCCCCCAATGAGACGACCACGCTCAGCTGCTCTCTACAAGGAGAACTCCGTAGAAGATTACACAGACCTAATTATGGCTAATGAAGATGTCCTGGATCGAAAACTAGGCTTGATTCATGAGGATGACGATCCGGCTTCTCCGATTCATGACGATGGATACGACTTTTTCAATGACGATCGAAGTGGACAGCACCCTCAGCTTCGCAAGCAACTTTCTGTAAAGCGTGACCGCTCCACCATCGAAATCCAAAAGTTCGCGGAGAATGAAAGTGATGAAGACTTTTCAGATATCCTTGGTGCCGATGAGGGGAAGAGTGGCAAGCAGACCGCAGCAGGCTCCGATCAAAGCCAGTTAATGTTGAATTCAAAACTCTCCAACAACTCATGGCTAGGCGACCAGGACGATGATGACGATCCATTTGCCCAGCTAGAAGAGGGATTTGACGAAATGGACTTGGAGGCCAACATTGCACGAGACAAATATGCACGCCTGCGAAACCAAGTCGAGGGTTTGGTTGGCTCCTTGAAGACATCCCAAGATGAGGATGTTTTGGCAGATATATCTGAGCAGCTTTTGACTGTTTTCTGTGACCTGCCTGAGACAAAGAATATCATCATCAGTGCTCACGGTATGCTACCCATCCTTGAGATTCTTGATACATCTCGTCGCCGGGACATTGTCTTCTGTTTACTCCGAGTTGTTAATGCCATCATCTTCAACGATTATGAGGTGCAGGAGAACTTATGTTTCGTGGGTGGCATTCCCATTGTGAACGAATTTGCTTCCAAGAAATACCCTCGTGAGATTCGTTTAGAAGCTGCGGCATTTGTACAACAGATGTATCAAACATCAACCTTGACACTTCAGATGTTTGTTAGTGCCGGTGGATTGAACGTCCTTGTTGAGTTCTTAGAAGACGATTATGAAGACGAGCGAGAACTAGTTCTGATCGGAGTCAACGGCATTTGGAGTGTATTCGAATTACAGGTGAATGGAGCTCCCACACTCAGTTCAATCAGGTGCTAACGAATATTCTCCTAGGGATCAACGCCTAAAAATGATTTTTGTCGTATATTATCTAGAAATTCTGTGTTGGACCCTCTTTCCCTTGTGCTCAGTCGAGTGTTAGATGAGGAGGGTGAACTTGCTGAAATCATCGAGGGACGAATCTCGAACATTTTCTTCATCTTTTCACAAGCGGAAAACCACGTGAAAGAAATGGTTGCTGAGCGAACAGTGTTGCACCGTAAGAATTCATCCTGAGACTCTCGTTTGGCTTATCTTTCTTGACATCCTACTGACATACCTTGCAGGAGTGTTGAAGGAGCTAAGGCGCATGTCACCCATACACCAGATAACAATGCTCAAATTCATCAAGAACTTATCCATGTTATCGACAACTTTGGATTCGCTTCAAAACTCTAATGCAATCGATGTTCTCACCGATCTGCTTCGTTCAACCATGAAACGAGGACATTTCCGAGAGGTCTCGAACCAAATCCTTAATACAATTTACAACATGTGTCGCTTGAACAAGTCTCGGCAAGAGGATGCTGCTCTCAATGGTATCGTTCCATTGCTGCAGAAGATTGTCAACACTGAGCGACCCCTCAAAGAATTTGCCCTCCCTATTCTCTGTGACATGGCACAATCTGGTAAGGTAGGCCGTCGTGAGCTTTGGCGTAATAAGGGGCTCGCATTCTACATATCGCTGCTTGCCGATCCCTACTGGCAGGTGACAGCCTTGGACGCTATCTTTACATGGTATGTTAATATATGACACTTAAATGAGAAATAGTGCTGACGAACCTGTAGGCTCCAGGAAGAAACTGCCAAAGTGGAGGAGCATCTTTTGGACAACAGACATGATAAAACATCATTCACTGATGCTATTGTACGGTGCTTGACACTATCCAAAGCCAATGCATTTGAGAATATCTTGGAGCCTCTGCAGAAACTCCTTCGACTGAGTCCTCCAGTGGCTTCCACCTTTGCTCGCCCAGATCTTTTCACTCGGCTCAGGCAAAAGCTTCATCACAACAAAGCTGCTGTCCGATTGAATCTATTGCGTATTATATCAAGTATCTGCGATGCAACCGAGCAGCAAGGGGGCTTACTTGCCACCTACGGCCTCTTTGACGCAATTCGCGAACTCGAAAACGATCCAGCTATTCTTGTCAGAGATATGGCAGGAAAATTGATTCAATCAAACGAGCACAGCGATTCTTTTGGCCTCAAACGCAGACCGACAAGTCGCAGAAAAAGCACATCCACAACTCCACCGAACCCCTTCTCCAGCTCAACCCCATCTACCCCCTCATCAAGCCGATCAAGCCAATCGAGAGGATACCTCGAAGGTAGAGAGACCCCGCGACATCCTCGGACCGCGTTAAGCGGATCCTCTTTAGCCTTGCGACCAGGAAGCCGCGATGGTAACGTCTCGGCTCTAGCCGCTGCCGCGAACGGTAGCTCAGCGCCTACGCGGCCTCGCCATGCACGAGGCATGTCCAACCGTCTTTCATACTTAGAGTCTATGCAAGACGACGAAGGGAAACCCCCTACTCTTAACCGGAGACCCTCTGTGATTCCTCGACGGCGAAGGCCGACTTCGGTCGCTGATTCTGAATGGACAGGGTCTGGCCTCTGATACTTGATGTTAGAGGCATCTTTCATTCTACTGCAACTACTTTTTTTTCATTCGTATTTTTCCTTTCCTGTCCTTTTTATGAGTTTTCCGGCGTCGAAAGTGAGACGGGGGGGGCTGGGTTACATGATTCTATGCTTGTGTTAAAACACTTTTCACCCCTTTTTGTTTTCGCGCTATGATGGCACTAGATGCACATAGAGTCGACATACATTTTGAAATAAGAGTAATTAAATATTCTTATACCTTCATATATTCATTTCAAGACTTCTCCCCCTTCAAGCTACAGATTATCCATTTATGAATACCTCGAGGGCACGAGATCTGCGGCCTTCACATGTAACCAAAGAAGCCGATGGCCAACAGTTCATGGGGCCCACGATTTTGACGAATCGAGTCTTGACCATGGCGTTACATGTACCCGCCATATAAAGGAAAAAGCCTCTAGTTACAGCCACTTGCTACATTCTACATGCCACAATCCGATACACAAGTCCAGATCAGAATACAATGACGTCGGTTTATAGATCTGAATCACGTGACTATGACCCGGTTCTCGGGCGAAGTTGACCGATTGGCGGCGAGAACCGCGAAAATCTCTCGGACCGTTTCAAGCATGAACTAATCCAGGTGTACATATTCCCACCTCTTACACTCTTTCCTGCAATAAGGACTTTGGCCGGAATGAGCGTTGCTCGTCGCGTGCCGCTGCGGGCTTTTGCCAATCCCGCCCCCGTCCGACAGAAGGTGATCGCAAACGCCTCCCTCGGTTTACTTGCGATCCCAACTTCGCGACCGTCGCCTCGATGCCAAGCGGTCACTGTGCCGAGATGGTCCCTTTCAAATTATAGTCGCCCATCCTTGAGCTCCTTGTCAAGCAGGGGATTTGTCACAAAGTCGTCGCCCCTACTTTCCGCGGAGAACAAGATCAAGGAGCCTGCCGCTGGCCATACCTCTGGGGCGAATTCGTCCAAGCCAAAAAGCAATAAGCTCAAATACTGGATCGCCCTGGGTGTTCTTGGTACAATTGCTGTGACAGTTTCCGACGCGGCCAACCATGCGTATCAAGCAGCTAGAAGAAGTGGCCGTGTTGTTGGCGCATTGGCCGTTTGTATCAATGAGTAAGTGCTCTGAACTCTGTCTCGGACCGCATATAATGCAATTCGTCCTGTCATCGACACAGGTCCATATGAAAACATTTCGCTAATCAGGATATCAAACCGTAGTTACCGTGTTACCCTCAATAAAGAGACCTCGTCACCTGAAGAAAAGGATGCCTTAATCCGCGCTTGCCACAAACGCTGTGCCGAACGTACTCTTCGTGTACTGGAGAAAAATGGATCTATTTTCATCAAGCTGGGCCAGCATCTCAGTAGCATGGGTTATCTTTTGCCTATCGAATGGGTAACAACATTCATTCCGCTTCAAGACAGATGTCCTGTGTCCTCGTTCGAATCAATTAAAGAGATGTTCGTCCAAGACACTGGCCAGACAATTGACGAGTTGTTTGCAACATTTGAGCCCGAGCCTACTGGTGCTGCATCATTGGCCCAGGTACACATTGCCACATTGAAGGAGACTGGACAAAAGGTGGCAGTCAAGGTCCAACATCCTGCGCTTGCAGAATGGGTGCCGCTTGACCTTGCATTGACTCGTTTCACATTCTCTATGCTCAAGAAGTTCTTCCCTGAATATGACCTTGAGTGGTTATCACGCGAAATGGATCTTTCTCTACCTATGGAATTGGACTTCCGCATGGAAGCTCAAAATGCCACTGAAGCTAGCGAGTATTTCAAGAAACACTCTGATGCGCCACTAGTCATTCCAGACGGTAAGTCAAGCCTAATAAACTAGGAATTGAGGATGTGTATGTCTAACAAACGTCGCAGTGATGTGGTCTCAGAAGCGCATTCTGGTTATGGAGTTCATCTCCGGTCGACGCCCTGACGACCTTGAATTCCTCGATGCGAACAACATTGACCGTGATGAAGTGTCCGCTGCTTTTGCCCATATTTTCAACGAAATGATCTTCGGCGACAACGCACCGCTACATTGTGACCCCCATGGAGGTAACATTGCCATTCGACCAAACACCACTCGTCAACGTCCCAACTTCGATATTATCTTATATGACCACGGTCTCTACCGTAAAATTCCTCAGGACCTTCGCCGTAATTACGCCAAACTCTGGCTAGCTGTCATTGACGTTGATGTGCCACGTATGAGGGAGTACGCTCACAAGGTGGCTGGTGTTACGGACGAGCAGTTCCCATTGTTCGCCAGTGCCATCACTGGTCGCGACTTCAGTGTTTTGACGAAGAAGAGTGTGGTTTCGTCACGAACTGCAGAGGAGAAGGAAGAGATTTCTGATGCACTGGGCGACGGCATGTTGCAGCAGTTGGTTGAATTGCTAGGTCAAGTTCCTCGGGTTATCTTACTAATTTTAAAGACCAACGATCTCAGTAAGTGGCAATCTTGCCTTCACGAACCCACCAGTCCACACACACACTCTCTCATCTATCGACCAATTGCTAACTATTCAAAAGCCCGGAGCTTGGACGAGAACCTGCAAACGCGCCAGGGTCCCATGCGAACCTTCTTGATTCTGGCCCGGTATGCAGCCCGCACTGTCTTCGAAGAACAGATCGAGACGATCCGCAAATCTGGCGGTGTCTTCGTGAACCTCTTCAAATACATTTTTGCATGGGCTGAATACCTTCGCGTTGAAGCCAAGCTATCTATCTTTGAGACCATGCTCTCACTGAAGACTCGGTTCGGCTTGCGAACCGCTTAATATTCCAGCATGTCTCGCACCGGATCTGCCTCTCTCCCACGTCACGTAAATATTATATCCACCAGGTCTGCTTTATGATTGATTTGTATTTTTAAGGGTGCGGATTGTCCTTCTAGGTCTATCTGTGCATCAGCGATGGCGTTCTTACTACCCCTTCTTTTTACTCCTCGCCCAAGCTACTCGAATTGGTAGTTCGGCCAGGGCGAGGATCTGTTTCATGGCGTCCTATCCTCTGCTGCGCCGCGGGAACACGCTTGTCCGTACAGATAGATGTGATAGACTTTGAGAATATAGATTTTTGTATTTGTGCATCTCAAGTCCCTTTCGAGAAGTGTCACTACTTGAAACATAGCCATAAGAGGGGAGATCGCTCTAGACTTGGGCATGGTTGGGCAGGGATGCGTAGGCAACTGTTGGTGGCTTATAGCTGCAGCTTCTATACGTTGTTCGCCCGCGGCTGTGCTTATGTTCGAAGCAGCAACCACCATGACTTAACTAGTAAGTCTGGGATAGACTGAATAGTCTAATTTCCCATCAGCTCTTCAGCAGGGAAAATGCGTCATCGGCTGCTACTACTACTATTATTCTGCGTTTGGACAGCATCTGGAGCTGTTCATTCAGGAGATGATCTCGCATCCACGTCCGATGATGTCCCCGAACCCGAAGTTCCCAAAGGTTCTGCATCAGTCCTTTTACTCGATTCGCCGCCTTACCTCCCAGTAACCCCAGAAGCTCCTGATATACTGGGGATTTCGGACGTAAGTGGCATCTACGGCCCTGGTGCGGTGGGGGCATGGTATACCGCGATTCTAGTATCATGGTTAGGGATCGTGCAATCACCCGCAGAGCAGTTCGATACAAACACCTGCATATATCTTCTGGGCACCAACTGGGCCGCTATTGATGTCTGGCGCGGGATACGTCGAATAAGAAAGATCCCGAACGAGTCGCAAACCCATGATGAACAGTTTACTAAAACGATGGGCTCCATTGCAGCTGCCTTGGTGGTCACGTACTGGGGCACTTTCCATGCACTATCGCAGCTTTTTGCCTTAGAGCTCAATGGCTCTCCAAGGTCCACAGGGGAGTTTCGTCGTGATCGGTTCCTCGCCTGTGGGATGGTCATTCCTCTACTTGCACTAGGATGCTCTCTTTTTCTACCGCATAAAGAAATTGTGCCAGCGATATACTTTCCTGGATATGCAAAATCACACCCGTACAACACGAAAGTTTCATTCTGCTAGCGTTCTCCTGGCTTGCGACACGCACGATCTTGAGCTGGCTGATTCAATTTATCCCGATATCAACGCAGAGGATCACCCGAATGACCCGTCGCAGTCATTCTGAACTCGAACCATTGATCAAGTCTTGGCGAGCAATTTTGGGCATTTGCCTTTCGGTTCCTTTCAGTCTCGCCCTTGTTGATATAGCGACCGTTACAGACATTATTCCCCTTTGGCTATTTGTCTTAGCTTTGTACATTGGGTGTGTTGTGACCACAATTTGGTATCCTGGGCTCAGCAATTCCATTGGCTGGACTTTTATTGCTTTTCTCTGCACGCGGAGCGGAGTTTTTGTCGCTTTGGCTTATTTGTTTCAAGAGGATCGCGACCCAAAATCTTGCTTTTTTGTACCTTGTGCCCCCCAGTCTATATATGAGGAGGATCAGCTATACTCGCTACTTATGGGGATCATCCTCTTTGTGATTCAGGCAACTCGTCAGATCTGCGGAAGTATTAGGATGCGGAGGAAACACAAGCGAGCAGAACAAGACGCTGGAAGGTTGTTTGAGTTGTTGGCAATTAGTCGCTCAAGGCGACATGAAGAGGATTATTACGGAGGGACAGATTAGTCTAACCAAGTCTCTGCATGAAGACACTGGTGATGATGCACATTCAGGGGGGGATAAGATACATCGTCTACGAGGAGGATATTCAATTCGAGTTTCATAGTTTGATTTGAAACTATCATGGAACCATCGCTTTTAAAGAATATCGATCGAGGATCCCACGCACCAGGGCGCCACCACTTGTAAAATAGGGGGAAAAAAAAGGTGGAAAAAAGCAGAAGTAGCAAACATGCAAAGGTTAAAAAGGTATGAGACAAAGGAAATCTGTACAGCAAACAAATATTCCAATTTGTTTGAAATCACCTCCATCGAAGCTGAGCATTCTCAGTTCGCTTAGTCGTCAACTCGATCGCGGGCCCGCTCCTCGATCAAACGATTGTGATCAATGGGGAAAAGATTCGCAGTAATCACATTTCAGAAATGAACGTCACACATCAGGGTCTAAACCCCCTTCATCCGGAGCCTGCCGCGGATTTTCTCATCAGCTTATACCGCAGCAGCGGGGGTCTGCTCGACCTTGACATCCGGAATGGTGCTACCGGTACCGGACAGGTCGGTAGCCTTGGACTTGGGGTTCTTGAGGTAGTAGTCGGAGATGGCAGACTTGATGGCATCCTCAGCAAGCATAGAGCAGTGAACTAGGCAGAAATGTTAGCAATGGTATTCTAAGGAATCGAACAGCTGGCCCTTTCAAAGGTAGATTCGACAGGCCAGATCAAGGGAATGGGTTAAAACATACGCTTGACGGGAGGAAGGCACAGTTCCTTGGCAACATCGGTGTTCTTAACCGCACCAGCCTCATCCAGGGTCATACCACGGACCAGCTCGGTCAAGTAGCTGGAAGAAGCGATAGCGCTTCCACAACCGAAGGTCTTGAACACAACGTCATCGATGCGACCGGTGTCTTTGTCGACACGGATCTGGAGCTTCATGACATCGCCACAGGCGGGGGCACCGACGAGGCCAGTGCCGACATCTTGGTCACCCTTCTTCATCGAACCCACATTTCGGGGGTTATTGTAGTGGTCAAGGACCTTCTCGTGGTAGCCTCTTCGCTGGATGGGAGCAGGAGCTTGCGTTCGGGACTGGGCGGGTTGAATGGATTGCAAGCCGGCGAGAGGAGCGAAGGCACGGGGAGCAACGGCGCCCATGCGAGGGGCGACGGTGACAATACGCTTGAACATTGCGAGTGTGTATTGATTGAGATGGATTTGTCTCGGGGTGTTGTAAGTTGAAAGATGTGGGAGGCGAAACGGGGATCTGATATGAGAAGGAGATGATGAATTCCTAAATAATCTGATTCTTAGTCAAGGCACGCACTAAGCCCAATCGGGTAATGAGACCCTCCCGCTCGCCGGACTTCGGAGCTTTCGTTTGCCTTCCATTCGATCTGCTTTACGGTCTATTGGCTACGGATGGTACAGTCCAGCACATCTTGAACTTGAAAGGAGCAAAGAGGCTAATTCTGTCGGTTTGACTGGGTGGACAGGGTCTGTTCTGGAGCGATGATATCAGTCGGTGGCGAGGAAGGCCGGGGGACCCATTGACATTGTCCGCGGTGGACTGGAACACCGCTGATGGTTTCCCGAAGGAGAACCCCTCAGCCAATTGTCGGTCTATGATATCAAATGGTGGAGATCCCCTTCATAATTATTAGCCAGCTCAGTTCTATGGGTACAATGATTTAATGTGAATGATCAAGTGCAACAGGCTCAGAAGAATTTCGTAAGACTTTCTCCTGTACTCCATTCCTCACTCTGCGGATGGTCCGCGCACTCACCAGAAACAGGCTCTCGGAGATACTTGCTCGGTGCTCGGGATATTCGCAGATAAGTATGTAAGCAAGTCCGATAGCCGGTCAAATGAACGGGGTTTACGGTTTGCGGTATCCCATTTGGGTTGACGGGGTGGAATTAGTAGCTACATGGAGAATAAACCAATCAGGAAATCCATGGCTATCGATAGAGTTCTACGGGGGAGTTCACAGAAGTCCAGGTCCTTTCTTGTTGGAAACAATATGGCGTGAGGATCACCACAAATCCTCGCCCACCAAAACGGCTAATCCGATAGTATAAAACGCCTTTTCGAGCGTATCAGTAGCGTCCAACTCGGAATCTTGTTCAGCACGTGATTGTTTGGCCGTTGATCTTACTGCAAAGGAAGCCCACTAGAACATTTGTAAGTAACATTTAATTTTCTTTATCCATCTTAAAGAACACATACCTAGGCACTTCATATCTCATTAGTGCTAGTAAGTCATTAATCGATCTCACTAAGATAATATTTTTCACATTAGTTACCGCAGTAGTCGCTTTTGAATGCGTAGTCAGGAACGGTGCGACTTTTCTACCGTTAATCCATTGAGCCTATCATTACTTCGCATTTCATATTTCATATCACAGTTTTGGTCAACTTCCGCCCCATGTGTATTGCCAGGCTATCAGGCCACCATAGGGGCGACTCCCCATGAGTTTGGTTGGTAGCCGGTCCAATGAGCGGGTAGCTAGGCACTGGTTAGTTCCTACGTCAGGGGCCAGATCTAGTAAACATCGATATGCTGCACTGTCAGCATCCGGTTCAGAAGCTCATATGTAATGTGCTATGCTCTACTGTTCTCCATGGTATAAATAAAAGGGCATTTGCTATTTGATTAGATTCAATTCGAACATCTCAATTCGAACAATCAATCATAAGATCAAAACTTCAACTCGACTAAAAATCTCTTTCCGCAGAATTTTTCATCATGCAGATTTCCAGCCTCGTTTTCACCCTTCTTGCTACAGTCTCCATGGTCATGGCCATGCCTCCATTGGAAAAGAGAGACCACTATGGTGTAAGGAGATGCAAAATCCCACTGCTGTACCAGACTTGTGTTAATCGAAGGACAATCAGGACTGTGAGAACAACAAATGTAGATTCTGGGAGGGAGTCAATCTCTTGTGAGTTTTCAAGGCATCTACCGGAATGATGTTTACTAACAGTTACTTCCAGGAACTGCAAAGATGGCGAGGTGAGGAATAAGCCTTCGAGCCTTTTTGACTTTCTAAGCTAATTCATATAGGCGTGCCCCGATGGAAAGAAATGCCATATCACCATTAGCGATGGTTTTGACGTTAACTGCGGAGTCTGAGAATCTCTTTGTATCTGGCTTGTCTTAACATACTCTGGTATTCTAGACTTTCACCAATACACACATCGTGAACTTTTCTTCCCTAAAGTATGACCTCTTCACGTAAACGAATAGAAATCACTTTCTTGAATATCGAAGTATCAAGGTCACATCTGCATGTATCGTGTAAATCTTTTAGTATACACGTACAAAAGAATACTCGCATACAGATTACTAGCACGATCTATCCAGATTCTTGAGATGCTCATCTCTCCCATACTAAGGCAGCGAGAATTTCTTTTTCTTTTATATTCTTTTTCCCCCCAGCCCCTGAAAATCCACACATTCAATTTCCAAAACCCAGAACACATTGTTGATAATTTCTTGACTGCGTGTAAGAGGAAGCAAGGGAACGCCAGCGTTGGGCTATCCTGAATGATGACAAACCGCCATTTGCGCTTCGGATAATTCCTGGCACCGTGCGCGACCTCTATCAGCGCATTCTACCAAAACGCAACCCCCGTGCTGTCCTTTATTATATTCACAAAGGCCTTATTACAAATCGTGCAAACTCACCGCGCCCAGGAGCGCATCATCACGAGTCCCGCTGCCGAGCTGGCTCGCCACGCGCTCAGAATCTCATGAACCATCGTATGATACACGCATTGCCCACCCTGCAATCAGATAAACAACACCAAAATAACTAACCTCTGATGAATAGAAAAGCTGCACAAGCTGAATAGCCATGTCTCAAAAGCACACACCTAATCAAAAGACCCTCGGTCGGCCAACAGGGGTACGTACGGATATAGTCCTTGTTTGACGGAATCCGAATGCAGAGAGATCCTGTC
The DNA here is from genome assembly GCA_002153405.1 of Mycosphaerella populi pn0402. Lineage (NCBI taxonomy): Eukaryota > Fungi > Ascomycota > Dothideomycetes > Mycosphaerellales > Mycosphaerellaceae > Mycosphaerella > Mycosphaerella populi. Next base: position 22,348 of record KZ119598.1, read on the forward strand.
TCCATTGCAAATGCAAGACAGCTACTAATTGACTACGTTTCTAGTCCTTGAATGCCCCTATTGCAGCATTTACTATGGCCGTGATCCTCTGCAGCTATTGTTTCATCTCGATTCGCTCGGCTAGGCGTGACGCGCAGGGCCATACACCTGCAACATCTGCACCCCATCACCGCGGCTCTCAGATTGAGAAAAAAGACTCGTGGATCCAGCAGGCTCTGGAAGAAAGTCGGTCTGAAAATGGGAGCAGGGGCCAGTGAATGATTGACTACTAGGTCTTCTACATAAATCATAATTTCTGATCGGATGATCGGGTTTTTCAATTGTGAGTAAAAATTATGATGATGACAAAAGTCATGGAGAGATTGTACAAAACATGGCATGTTGAATTCGATTTGCATTTAATGTATCGGTAATAGGGACAGCACAACATCTCAAAGCCCTTCTACTTGGGTAGATGAAGTTTGCAAATGTCTCCGTCTTCATCATAGATCAGAATTTTCAGTGTATGAAATGATCATGTCCAGGAGTTCAAGTGTATAACAACCTGGATCAATAATCTTAATAAAAATCATCATATGAATAATGAAGCGGAGAACTCTGCACTATCGTAGCGGTGAGGCTTAGAGAGAAGAGGGTCAAGCTCAAGTCAGCTGGCATATTTGGTTAGTTTTCATCTCAGTCGAGACTCGAAAGTGTGATCGAAGGAATGGCGCTTGGATGGTCGCGATCCTATAAGGTACCGCAAATATGACTGTAATTACCAAGTCTGCTTTGCTTATTTTGGAGACTTGGCATCAAAATCTCTCAAAATTGCAAGCAGTGGTACCCTGAGAAGGGAGTGGGAAGAGGGAGGAAGAAAGAGAAGGGGAAAAAATAATTGGCGGGATGTACACGTGACCAAGATTCTCCACAGATTCTCGAAGCCCTGGTGACTTGAAATTCGCGGTAGTCAAGTGTGAGATTGGCACAGAACCACTGTCTACTTTCCTATTATTTTAAATTTCAATGCTATAGGCAACCTAAATAAAGTCAAGGTGTTGCCAGGAGTACTTCACACGTCGGAGAAGAGAGGCCCTGGCAGACCAAGGAGTTCATTGATCGGAGGAAACGAGCAAACGAGGAATGTATGTACAAAAAAAAGGAATTGCCGACTAGAGGTAACATGGAGCTTATTGGATCTCTACGTGACAACCAAAGACTCGTAAAATAAATGAATCAAGGAACGCTGAGACAACTAGAAAAGCTCAGGCAAAAGGTCAGAAAAAGATACACGGAGACCTTTACCATGTGATTATGGTATAGATGCATACAAGGGTCACATGTGAAAATGCCGACTTCCAAGGCTCAGCCATCTATGCCGAGATTTTGAGAGGATAGAAATTAAACCTCTTTAACAAAAGCCACTAGTGGGCGGGAAGTATTTGACCGACTTCCAATTCTATACAGTTTCAAGGGAAAGGTGAGAGGCATAAGGATGGGGAAAGTGATCGAGAGGGAGGAAGTAGAAGGAGGCACAGTGATCATGTAAAGGAGGCGGAGGAGAGGGATAATTTTCAGTCGGTTTCAAGAAGCCATCATCAGGTCATGCTGATATTTTCTTCTTGCATCGCCCGCTTCACTTCACCCTCGTGTTGGAATGTGTGGATAAGCTTCCTGAGGTACTCATAAGTGAGCATCGTCGTCATGGCTGCTGGGACAGCCCGGAATAGGTTTGTACCAATCCCGGAATAAAATGCCCTACCTCCTTCCTCTTTCCAAATTGTTTGGCAAGTTCGAATAACTCCGCTATAGCGGGGCCGACCTGGCATACCATCGGACGAAGAAGCCCCGAAAAGACGGTTGCTGTCATGAGGATGTTTGAGGCCGCCACGGAAGGCGATTTCTTCGGGCGATGAAGCTGGGGCGGTCCTTTGCTGAGTCTGTAGTCGAGTGCGAAGGACCTCGTGCGGGTACGTGATGGTGCTCGCACAGATCTTGCTAAGGAAGGTGGCACACGAGATGCCGACCCAGTGGGAACTACCGGTGTCAGGATGTTCTCCAATTCCATAACCAGTAAAGGCCATCTTGAGGTATTCATAGAGAGGAAATTGAATAGCCACATGGGTGAGCCCCAAAAGAGCCGGTGTTAACCCAGAGTAGAATGAGCGAAAGCCTTCGATCTGATACATTTTTCGTGCGGCATCCCATGTCCCTGAGTATTGCCAAGGGGCTCGTATTCCTTCACTGTTCTGCTTGAGGCTCTGTGACATAAGTCTGGTCTTAATCACCCAAATGGGATTCGTGACGACTGTTGAGCAAGCGCCAGCTGTAACCGAAGCCATACCGCGTGAGAGCCACCAATTATCTATAAACCAAGTCAGCTATTTGGATAGTCAAATCGAGCATAAGATAAGAACACCCACCTGTCCAGTGTTCATGGTAGTATTCGCGAGATCGATCGTACACCGCCAGATACACGGCCCATGTAGGGAGATATCCCAATAGCATCGGACCAAGCCCTTGATAAAGCCCCCGAAGTCCATCTTCCAGGAATATCGTCTTCCCAGTACCCAGCATACCCCTATACAGCGCCCGAGTAGTATCTTGCTGCGCCCCTCGTCGAGCAAAGCCACCTTGGGCCTGTAATTTGGTCTTAATCACATCAAGCGGACATGTCACAATCCCGGATGCTACACCAGCAGTAGCGCCGCAAAATGGAGCGATCCATATATTGGGGATGCGCGTTGAAAAAATCTGTAAGCGGGTGATGAATTCGGATCTTGAAGCGTCTTGGGCGGGCGCGTGGGGCGCGGACATGGCGGCGCTTTCTGTATAAAGGGTCTGCGACTGCTGGTCGAACGATGCGTTTGAAGCTCCGGTTCCAGTTCCAGAGCTGCCTGCGCCTTCGGAGCGCATCGTTAAGTTGACAGGCGCTCACACTTGTCCGTCTTGTATCACCGAGGGCCCCGGGACACGAGCATATCGGGTGCTCGATCCGGAACCCAAGGACCCAAGTGAATACGTCGAAAAGGAGGGAATAGATACAGAAACCAGTTATTTTGTTGAGGCAATGCAGAAAGGCGTGCGGCTGTTATAGGGTAGGGGCGAAGAGAAAGTTTCTGGTGCCGATAGTTGCCGAACGGATTGGGAGCAGTGAGATGTCCTATGATGTCGCAGCACGGACTTGACCGGGGTGGGGGTAGAAGCTCTCGCCCAGATTTAGTTAGGTCCCTAATAGAGGGATAAAACAGCACCACCGGAATCAACCAGGCCCATGTCCAATAACGCGGAGGGGTTGGAAAGGGGCGAAAGAGGCAGATATGGATACAATAATGACATTGGGGTCAAAGTGGTGCGAGGTGGAGTCATGCACTGGCAGTCCTCCGCGGTGGCCTGAGGCAGAAGCCGCTATGGTCACATGATGATAATAAATGCCTCAGGTGTAAACATTCTGCTTTTGGATTAGCGCTTCCAGCTTCCGTTTTGCACAACCTCGCAACATCNNNNTCATCTCGTGTTCAGCCGGACCGCCCTTTTTTACCCTCAGCTCCTCCATTGGAATAACGGGTTCCAAGATGTCTGCCCCTTCTATCACCAACTACATTGTCAAGCGCCCATGGCTCAAGCGGTGGATGACCCCGCTGGCTCAGTGGTACACCGATGCTGCCGGCTACAGGAGAATCGGACTGAAGTAATTATCGACCCCCCCTCCAACCAATCCCTTGTCGCCGGGTGCCATTGAAGTCGTCGGAACAGCTCATAGCACCGTCATCCCAAGCTCTTCGCCTATTGCTGCTGCCTGGGCTGTCCTTGCGCATTCTTCAATCGCGATCGCCCCGAGCATCGGCTCTCCGGAACTCTCTGTTCACCATCAGCTGCTAACTTCTTTCCAGGGCCGATGACCTGATCCCCGAGGAGAGCGAGGTTGTCCAGACCGCCATCAAGCGCCTTCCCCCTAAGGAGGCCTACGACCGTGTCTTCCGTATCCGCCGCGCTTTCCAGGTCCGTCCAAAGACCCCTTGACCAGTCTTCAGATCACAAAAGCTAACAAACCGGCCAATTGCAGTGCTCTATTTCCCACACCCTTCTTCCCGCCAACGAGCAGATCAAGCCTCACGAGGTGAGTTTCTTCATCTCAAAATTCGCTCTCCCCGCATGGAGACTGGCATTGGCCAATCCCGTTGCAAGGATTTGTCACATATGACCAAACTCCAATATCGTCTATGTATATTTCTTAGTCGGGCTTATGCTAATGTTATGACCTCTATAGGATGTCGAATACCTGAGCCCCATCATCCGCGAAATCGAGGCCGCCAACAAGGAGCGTGCCGACCTCGACAGCCTCACCGTCCGCAAGTAAACGCGTCCAGCTACGACCTGAACACGTTCTGCGATTGTCTTTAAAACCGCGATGGTATTCCTTGGCGATACGGGCCAATTTTTGCGATAGATTTCAAGAATTTCCGGGGGATGTTTATGGGTCAGCCTTAGAGGAAGTTGCCTGGCTGATTCCAACTGTGTGTACTGATACTGTACAAATCGACTTTTCTTTGTTCAGCCTTGATAATGGGGTTTTATGTCTCCTGGAACAAAAATTCTCGTAAAACTTAATCAGACAAGAGCGCCTCTCTATCGACCTCATTGGCACTTGTCGAAGTTGGTTCCGTGAGGTGTATACGTATACAAGCAAATCGTACCAGGCCAGCACCAGTTTGACCTACTTATTGCCTGATTTATAGGATTAAGAGAGAAGATAATTTTTAGCCATTACCTCTTCTAGTACGTGAAAGACAGCCTTATACTATATAATACTTAAATAAGAGATGTTATAGAGTGTTGTAGGTGTTGTAGAACTGCAGTAAGAACAACAACAGGGCAGCGCCAGAATGACTAGTGAAGCGACAGTCAACCACAGTGAAGACCTAAGGTTGTATATAAGGCTAAAGGAAAGGCCTTTAGAGTCGTAACGTAATTGTCTATCTTCCCATGTACCTTCCTTCGTATGCTCGAATACATATGGATTGGTATAAATGTACTCAGACCTCTTAAAACTTAATGGGTTAGTGTTCGAACTTAAATGAATGTAGGTCGTTATTGACGAAAAATAACTCTAGTGAGTGTCCTAACGTGACACAATCCCGCTATATCAAGCCTCCTGTAAAGGGCAAATTCAATAAAAATAAAGGCACAGAGAGAGAAGAGATTCCAGTCGCAAAGTAAATCCCCTTCTCCGGAAAGCTAATGCCTCGGTCAATTCCATGTCCTCCACATTTGGACTTCACGCCTCCATCGCTGATGCTTCTCCATCGACATGCTCTGTGTTTTTTTCCTTTCTAACTGCTCTCTTCGTCGTCAGAGTTATCCGGGTGCGGAACAATTCGCATCAAAGGACCATCACTCGACTCATTAATGACAACCGTACCAAAGCATTCGAGCAGTTCTCGGGCCCATTCTCGTTTTTTGTGGATTGGTCGGCCCATGACCTCTTTGATACTCTCTGCTTTTCGTTTCTGAATGCCCAGTATCCATGTGTCCAGAGACTTCTTGAGCAAGATTCGAACGAACTGGACGGGTCGTTTCTGGCCTACGCGGAGGTTTCGACTAGCAGCCTAAAGGGAGGGTTAGCAGTGCTTAGTAGAAAGGCTACTTGTTATTTTTTTTGTGGCCAACCTGGTTTTCAATCGCCTCATTCCACCATAGATCAACCAGGATACTTTTGTTTGCGACTGAAAGATCGATACCAGTTCCGCCTGTTGTAAGAGTGCAAATCAATATGTTTATCCCAGGATCGTCTCGGAACTTTTTGAGATTCTCTGCTCGTTGAGCCTGAGAAGATTCTCCGTGGATCTTGACGGAATTAATCGTTAGTCGATGGAGCGGAATCTGAACGTTTGACATGGGAATACTCACTGCGGTGCGTCCCCAGTATGCTCTTTCACACATGTCTTCAAGGAGTTTGAGCGTGGTAATGAACTGCACATAAATGACGATTTTTGCAGTTTTGTCTTCTTCTATCCACTGATTTATGAGCTCACGTACTTTGTCCAGCTTTGCACCAGGCATCTGAGATCCGATCAATGGAAGCCAGTCGACATCAGGCGGATATTCCGGATCTTCCTCCCTGATTGTTTCATTCCTGACTTCGGCTTCATCATAAATATCGAGCAAGATCTCCTTTGCTTCGGTGACTTTTCGCTTGCTTCCCCCGGGTTGGCTCATCTTGCCGGGCTTCCGCTTCTTCTCCGAGTAGGGCGCAGGCGCTGCGAAGAGTGATGATGGCCCTAGGGCTAGGGGGCCACAAGGTGCAAATGCCTGAATGGGAGTTTTGCATTTTGAACAAACACGTCTCTCACTACCCTGATCACCTTCTTCACCAGTCAATTCGTGAAAGCAGTCCTCGCAATACACGTGTTGGCAATTCGTTACGAATGCGCGATGCGGAGGAAAGCCACAGCTGGGACATTTAACACGATTGTGGCGATTAATCCAGGCCATCCGAGTCTTAGTCTTTGCAGCCAATCCAGTCGATGCTTTCAATCCAGTCAATGCATTCAATCCATCTTCATAGTAGCCCATCATTCGCTTTCGATAGGCTTCAATGAGTTCATTTCTATTCGCAGAGTTCCATTGCCATGTGACTTTCTCTGGGTGTTTTAATTCAGCCGTAGGAATCATCACCCTGTTCTCCATCATCAAAATCAAATGAATAATCTTGACAGACGGATGGGTCGGCATGTCTTGACGTCTGCCAATTTCCCTCAACTCATTCAAGAGGGTTGGTCCGATCTGATCTTTCCAATCCCTGCAAAGTGTTAGAGGGTGGCTGGCGAGCTTCCTGAGGAGCATGAACAAAGTGAAAACGCAATCCCATTGTTTATTTGAATCTTTTGGGCTTGTAAAGTCTTTTCTCCGGTTAGCATCATGAAAAAGCACGGAACTAGCTCTGGGACTCACCGTTGATGCGCAAAAGCCAAAAGTTAACAATCACATCGTAAAGCTTCTTCTCTGCTTCGTGGCCCTGCACTATGACGTCTTCTGATTTGCACTCTGGCATTGGCACGATTGGTTGGCCAAATAATGTATCGCTGAAGTCTCTGCGAATAAGTATGCAAGAAAGCATTATCATGAGGGTATTTTTTGTTTCAAGTGAGCCCTGTACAGTTGATGAGGTTGTTCCATTAGTATCAGTCAACGAAACCATTGTAAGATTATTGTTGCATCGAACATACAGACCAGTACTTGCGCCGCCATTCCTCAAAGGTTCCACTGTTTGGGACTCCTATGAAATTGAAATACGAGTATAGCTCCTCGACGCAGCTTGGAGAACTTGTTAGTGTAACCATCATAAAAGGATAGTACATACCAGATTCTATGTAATTGAGCATAAGCTGGGGTATCCATGGAAAGTACGTTCAAATACAAATGAAAGTAGATGTACACATGAGCCCAGTGTCCTTCTTTTCACTGCGTGATACTGGCGAGAATGCCTATTGACCTGCAAAAAGAGTCCACACGGTATTGAAAAGAAGGGTTCTGGATTCATGTCTATCAATAGCAAAGGAATCAAATTACTCACTTTTGAAGAGGGGTTCCAGACATTATCCATCTGAAATTACCCTGAAGGGAGCGAACGGCGATGGATGTCTTTTTGTCGTGATTTTTAATTTGGTGCGCTTCTGAGCGAGCTAGTCAATAACTTGGATACTTGAAGATACGGTTCTTTTTTCTTTGTTTTACTCACCATCCAGCACGATTCGATACCACTTGACGCGGTGGAGTGGTCCAAGTTGCTGGTCGAACCTGGCTTTGTCTTTCTCAGTAGGGCCTTTTCCTGAATTGCTGAGGCCTATTGGGTCAAGATTGGGATATGAATTTTGAACCTGATTATATGTGGTTATTCTGCCAAAATCAATATCAACTTTTACCACAGGATAGTGAGCGAGCATTGTCATACACAACTCCATGATTGGCGAGGATTTCAGGCTCAAGTTCCTTATCGCTGCGAAACACTAGCACAGGTCCTGTCACGTTGGCATCGCAGTATTCCCTAAAATGGTATTTCCTATATATCAGGTCAGTTGAAAAGGCTTGATTTCTATTCTCGAAAAAGGGTTCACCAGTGTTCCACTAGAGAAAGCGTGGCGACAATGAGATTCGGTCCATGTATTCTTCCAGCGTCACGGTCGTCGAGGATATTGGCCATCATTTCCCACGTCTTCCCGAGGCCCATCACGTCGCATAGCAAGCCCCCTTTGTGGTTTCCACTTTTTTCAAGCTCACGCTAAATAATTCGAGTCAATCCGCGTTGTCAAGCAAGTGCAATTAATATTGAACTCACCATACGTCCCACGGCCACAACCTAAATAGTTAGCGGGATGTAAATGTGGTATTAATCCAGAGAAGCTTACTTGATGATTCTGCAAACCTTTTTCTTTAATACCCTTGACTCCCCACAGGCAGGACTCACCATCCTTGATTCTTGGGGTGTGGTTGAACTGTTTGATGGCGATATTAATTTTACGCTTATCACCAGTGTGCCCTGTCTCTTTCTCAAGTAAACTGAGAGCCTTTGTCTTGTTCTTGCTCTTGAAACTGGGACTGTCAGTGTTAGAAACTGCCTTCTGAACGCTATCTAAAACGTCAGTCGTGAAAAGCTCCGCAAATTCTTGATCAGTCATTTCGAATGTTTCCTTTTGCGAGTTTCGCTTTGCGGAAGAAGATTTCTGAGCGGCCTTTCCTTTGCCCAATGCTTTGGGTAAGGCTTTTTGAACCCAGAGCTGGCGGACTTTTCTCATATCTCGTTTACCAAGCCTGGTGCCCTTTTGACGCTTAGCTGACGGGCCGGGTTTATGAGAATCTTCATCCTGGCCACTTGACTCATTGTCCCTAGTAGACACAATTAGCGTTCCATCGGAAGATTGCAACATAGGATGCTAACACTGGATTTCGATTTCTAAACATGTCAAGGGGGAGTTCTTTAACATTGGAGAGATCCTCGGCGTTTTCAGGGGCGATGGAATCTGTATCCTTGGCAATAGTCGCTAAAGGATCATACTCGTCTTTAAGCCAGCTTTGAAATTTAGATTGAAATTGCTGGGCTGCTTCCTCCTGTGTTGAGCTTGATGGTTCATTTTGCTCCTGATTGGAGGCATTGGCTGCTCCAACCTCAGGCAGAGACATTCTGAAGATCGATTCCGTGAGACTTGAAAATCAGATCGTGAGAATAGTGTTGCAGATGATAAAACTGAAACAAGCTTGGGATTTACAACTCACTTGAGAGGGGGGGTTCTGAAGACAGGTATCAAGGTATGAGACTTTTTCGGTATTGATGAGAGGAGTCTGGATGGAGGGTAGTCGAGATGGAAGAGGGTAGTCGAGATGGAAGAGGGTAGTCGAGATGGAAGAGGGTAGTCGAGATGGAAGAGGGTAGTCGAGATGGAAGAGGGTAGTCGAGATGGAAGAGGGTAGTCGAGATAATGGAGGAGGGATGGTGATGTAAGAGGGAGGTTGAGATGAGGAAGTGGAAGAAGATTAATAAGATGAGATTGTTAGGAGTGTTATTCCCAAGAAGAAGAATATGCAGACTGGCTGTAGAAAGGATATGGCGGAAACAAAATTGTAGATAGCAAGAGATAATCAACTCTCTGTATGCAAAGACGAGAAAAGAGGAAAGAGGGAAAAGAAAGTCACTGTAGAATGATCTTGTAGGATAAAACTTGAAGGTCAGTATTTACGGGATTAAAGACAAAAGAGGAGATAGATGCGAATGAGACTGAGAAGTTCCAGTCGAAATAGAATTGGAGTGATGAGAGACAAAAGCCTAGAAGATGGAAAAGAATAGAAAATAAAATAAAAGCAACAATTCAAGTAGAACTATTCGATGGTATATCATGTCGAATGAATTTGAGGTATGATACGAACTTTCTTGGTGATTGTGTAAGATAACAAAGAGGACCGTTCACGAAAAATATACGGTAAGCATGGCAAGTTGTAGAGCAAGATAGATAATGTGTCCAACAAGTTGAATAATATGTCCATCAAAGTAGAGCCAGTAAGCTCCAAACAGCCTCCTGGCGTCAACAAGCTTCAGATAGAACAATCAAGATAGCATGTCGTTTCTTAACCGTTTCTGCATTTCAGCTGGTGAGAACAGCGACGTCGACATTTTCAATGCGCCACATGTACCACATGAAAAGGGTTCTATCGTATTCGGTTAGCCCAATCATATATTCCAATATTCCTGACATTCAAACTAACCTATAAGGTGCGAACTTCGCTGCTAGTTCAAGCATATCCTTCTCTGACATGTACTTAAATTTGCCGCCACCTTTCCCCTTCAACTTACTGACATCTCGGCCAACAAAGGCTGCACAGCCCCGTCTATAACATGGTTAGTGAAGTGAGTCAAGTCGGTGCATGTAAGAGAATGAACTAACTGAACACCCAAGTCGCCCGTAGAGAAAACATCCATGCGCTTCAGAGCAAAACAAGCAAACATCTCCACAGACCACTTGCCTAATCCACGCACGGCAGTCAATTTCTCCACGAGCTCTTCATCACTTGCCCTTGCCAGCATTTGAGCACTCAATTCTCCATTGGCGAACTTCTCTGCCAACCCTTGTATATACTCTGCCTTGCGCTGCGACAGGCCTGCTGTCCGCAGGGTCGGCAAATCACACGCCGCAACCTGCTGCGGCGTTGGAAATCGCGATCTCCCAGTCTCTGAAGAATCATCCGTCTCTCTTCCAAGGTCAAATAGTGTCAGGAACTTATTTCGAATGGACTTTGCAGCAGCCCCCGACACCTGTTGCCCAATGATGCTACTCGTCAAGCTATTGAAAGGATCTACCTTTTCTGCCAGACCGGCTGGTGAGAATAGAGGGCAGGGATTCTTATCTATAACCTCTTGTAGTCGCGAGTCTTGCGTGACTAGGTGTGCAATAGCTTGCTCAAGTAATGTTCCCGTCGTCGCGGCCGGGCGCGGAAGTCCAGTCTTCGAGGGTGAGGCATCTTCGATATGGGAGGGGTATGCGGTGACTGAGGAGCCATGAGGAGTCACAAGATATGCATTTGTTCGGTGCGGGTCAACAGGTCGATCGAGGGGTGGTGGTGTGAGGAATCTATCAGTTCTTTGGTTGTTGGTCGCTTGCTGGTCGTCTAGCCCATGTGGTTTGCTCTCGGTTGCCGGAGGCTCGGGCGACCAATATGAGCTCTCTTGCTTCGGCAGTGCCTTTTTTGGTGGCTTTTGGGCTGCTTTCTTGGTCGGTGAGCTTTTCCTGGGCTTTGCAATAGAGCTCTGTTGCACCCTGGAGACTTTTGGTGCCGAGGTCTGGATGGTTGGTTTGATGGTTGGGATGGATCCCAGACGCGCTGACCTTCTGATGGACATAGCAGGTTTTACTAAGTCTCGGGCGAGAGAAAGGTAGGGTGCAAACAAATCGACAGAGGAACCATTGACGGGGAGTTGGAGGGGAGATTGCTTGATAATCGCAATCGAGGGCCCCCGGATCCCCAAATTAGCTCGCGCCAAGACTTCGGAGCCCCATCTGCCCGCATTAAGACGAACAGGGCTGTCAATCATTTCACCAGCTTCATGTTTTGACGATAATTGTATTTGAAGAGGATAGTCGAAGCTTGCTAGATAATATATGTGCTAGCAATTTTCTTAATTGATGTCTGAAGCATAAAATGATGATCCACATGCTCCTTATCAACTAGTACTTGAGACCAACTCTCTGCCTTCCCTGCTTCTTCTCTTTAGCGTATCAATTAATAGTTCATCCATTTGGAATTTGGAGCTGCCCAGGTGAGATCTTCCTCTACTTTGATTCCCTTTCAGTAATATTCTCCCCCACTTTTCGACATGATGCCAAGAATAATAGAAATAAACCTTGAAACTTGCTCATAGACATTCCCAAACAAAATATATACCTACGAGTGCTTCAATGCATGGAATTAGTATTATACATATGTACACTCAGCGCAGTACTGTTTGCAGAATCTTTCCAAGATTTCATACCTACCTAGGTAAGAATTATGAAGGCTCTAGGGAGAAATACTTGAAGGGATGAAGGAATGTTATTGAATGAAGCTAGTTGTAGTGATATGTGTCGGAAAGAAGAAGCGAAATGGAATGTGCCAGTTCCTAACAGGCTGAAGAATATACCTCGACGATAACACTACTATGGAGTGCCCGTCCGAAATATGCTGGCCCAACCTCGTCCTATACCTAGGTAGGAACTTTAGCTATTGAGATCACGGAAATTCCCGCTCCAGCTGATATTTAGACCTTCCAGCCTGCTTCCAGGTTTCTCCCTTCTCCATTTAACACATATCTTGAGATAGTATCCATTAATTCATTATAATTCATTCATTTTGCCTCTAGTATTTCCCCCTAGAG
>KZ119598.1:34759-54593 GCA_002153405.1 Mycosphaerella populi pn0402
TTTGCCTCTAGTATTTCCCCCTAGAGCCTTCATCACTAGCACCTTCTACACCTTCTACCCAATCGCTGGTCAGAAGGCATACATATACCCAGTAAACAAAAGTCTACCATGATTGGCGGCAACGGACACGGTAATACAAGTATCATCCATGGAAAGACTACGAAAACTTCAGGGAGAAGTTACGCGATTGGACCTGATTTACTCCGCAGACCGAGCGTACCAAGGAACTGTTGCGAAAAAAACACGGCAACATAAACCGACGAACCAATTGCCGAACGAACGACATGTATGTCAATGGCTAGACGTAAATAGAGGATGAGAACTAACTGGGCCAAATTCAATTACAATAAACACCTTAGTATCCTTATGTTTTGCGAGTGGAAAAATAAAATTCCGGGACGCACCAAACTTACGTCGGCGGCCTAGCAATTGCTCCATACCAGCTACAAGACCCAAGTTGAACCTATCGTCTGCCAATCAAGACAGTTCTTGAAAGAAGGTAGGAAGTGGGGTGGAAAATTCTAACACGCGCAACGTCCACGTCAACCTACCAACCAGACCGATGGGATTCATAGTACATAGCCGGGAAGCAGGTTATCGGAAAGCCACCTTGTCAACGGAGTAGTTCCAAACAAGATACATCGCCCGTGCGACCAGAGAGCTGCAGGAAAGTGGCGTCAATACAAAGCAAAAAGCTTTGCATTAATACCTAGGTAGCACCCCGATCCGGGGCCGGCCAGGACTCCTTTGATAAAATCTAGTTCTGTACCCCAGATGAATGAATCTGCCTAGATAGCATCGAAACTCTCGTGTCCTCAAGAATGCACGTTAGCATTGCCCGGCCCCCTGATTTATGCTGCAGAGGCGAAACAGAATGGACGTTCTCAAGACTAGCGTGGCCCAGCGTGCCAGGTTAGCCATGCATTCCAGACCAAGAACAGAACAAAGCACATGACTAGGCCTGGAATGTGAGTCAAAATTCCACCTTCGATGGTAGTTTAAGCAAACAGGATTCTCTGGGCAGGCTGGGGCTGTTGATTAGGCCGCGCGGTATCCATTGTGGCGTTCGCAGCCGTGACCCGGGGGCGTGTTGGCCCCAGTTCTCCTTAGTGAATTTTCATGTTTCACCCGCTTTCAAGGAGGCAAAAAGTCCAGCCGGTTGTTATCTCCGGGGTATTATGGGGCATTGTCGAAAGGGGGCAGGGCAAGCCACCGGATCCTCAAGAAAGCCATGAAATTGAGGCTGGTGATCAAGAGAGTTTTGGATTATCCAATTCTTCACTTCACGTTAGCATCTAAATAGGACAAGCGATGTTCGTTGGTGGAGCTTGGTTTGTCAAAGTGGAGTGATGACCAGTGGGGACGTCGGCTCTCAGCGATCTGAAACAATTTTACACGTATGTTGAAGGTAATTCAGGATCCACGATACTAGTAGTACTGATGGACATGAGCGATGTGACCATCCCTAGGACCAATGCCAACTCTTGATAATCTAGTAATTCTATCAGTTTTAACATCATGGGAACTATTCAAAGACTCCGAGGTTGGCGTGCTCAAAGCTAAACCTTGTTGACAAGGTATCGTAGCGTGTAAATTAATGCCGGTCGATGGAACTCTAGGCGCCCGATCGACGCGACTATTTGAACAGCAGGCCTATCAGGTATTCAGGACTTAATTTGATGTTAATTACAAGGGTTTGATTAACCTGAAGTGGTCTGAGAGTCTGTCAGAAACGTTTTCAAATCGGCGGGCCTCATTCGCTCTGGGTTAATTCATCAAGCATGTAGGGAGTATTCCACTACGCATTAATTTGGACTGAATCTTTGTCACCGTCAGGTGTTGGCTTGATCTGGTTGGTTGTATCAATTGCTGGAGTCTAGTATCGGAACATGATAAACCCTGCTTTGGTCGATCAGGTTCGCCTAGGCCCTTACATTTGTACGTTCAATGCAGCGACCGCATGTTGCCATGTTGAAGAAGCTAAAAATTGATCTGCTTATTACAAGTGTATATCGCCATGGGGATGGATTTCGGGTTCTTAACCAAGTATGGAGTGCGTAATACACCTCTCCATAATCGCAATCTCAATCGGCTACCTTATTCATTCTGCGAGGGACAACATTGGGTGTGTTTTACTTACGTAGACCTGGGCGTATTTTAGGATTTGGTTCTTTTGCAACCAGCACAGCTTTTTCTGTACCAATCACAGATGGTCTATGCCGGGCCGCAACTGATAGCGGCAGTGGGGGGGGGCAAAGCCATGCCTATCAAGGGCCGTGCTGTAAATTTGGATCGACCGGGAGGCGAATTATCAACATTAGCTTGCCCAGAGCTGCCCAGAGCTGCCCAGAGTCCTCACTGTTTGTAAGTACAGAAAGTGCAGTGAAGAGGACTTGCCGATGTGACGATGGGATTTGAGAAAAGGGGCACAAAATTTTGGATAATAAATAGCTTGAGCATTGGTATCGGATAAACTGGAGTAGGATTGGACGTGGGCGCTGATCAGGGGCATAGATCCTGATGACGACAGCTCAGGATAGATAGAGGGCGGATGGGGCCATATTCGATAAATCGTCTGCCCCAATGAATCTCGGTCTAACTGGACCTCGCCAATTCTTTACAGACTCGAGTTCTAGGGAAATTATGATTGGTCAATTCTTTTCTTATGCTCTGCATCAGCTCTGGTACTTTATTGAAGGCCTATGCGTATTATATACGTATGTTTCTCTGTCTACGATAGTCCTTTAGCCCCAAAGTGCAGTACTTAGATGGAAGTGCAGTCGAAAGGCCAAATCAAAGTTCGATTGGGAGTACAAGATCTGATCTTGAGCAACCCAAACAATGTCTATCCAAGGTAGCTTCAGGCTGCTGTGATACAAGCAGTAAAGTATCTACGGTACTCTATATGCAGGGTGGCAATAATCTGCAGACACCACAGCACTCTTTTCAAGATAGCCCTACTATCGAGAAACCCCCCACACAATACTAGGTAAACCGGCATCAGAGATTTTCCTCTGACAGGAGTTTAATAGCTTATACTATGTTCCAAACCAACACGAATTTTCCATATGAATTCACGTGGATAGTGTAACGATCTAGTAAAGGCGATATTAAACCTCCACTTTTGAGACATCAGATGGAGAAAGGGGGGCCTGTATTGACGAATGAGAGGGAAGCTGTACGGAAACGGTGAAACGAGAGAAATCCGGAAATGCATGGGATCGAGCGCAGCCAGAGCGTGCATTGTCGGCCGCATGCGGTAATTGTGCGGTAAATGGCGTATTTGGGGTATTGTTTGGCTCCAGAAGAAGTAGTATGGTGCTGTTTGTACTAAAAGGCACACCCGTTACCGCGCCATACCACATTACTGTCACAACAAATCTCTCCCCCCCTTTCCTCCCCCGAACTTCTTATTCTTCTCCTTCCCTCTCCCAAACCCGTCCATTCGTTCTTTCCCTAAATCTCCCTCCGTTGAGGTCTTCACTCGTTCCCATTGTCTTATTAGCTTCAAATACTCACTGGTACACCGTCCCTTTTCCTGACGACTCGTGAAGAGAAATCTAACACTCCGGTCGCATCACAGAGTATAACCATCATAATGTCCTTCGTCAAATACCTCCTGCCCACGCTGGCAGCCACCAGCATGGTTTTCGCCAGTGACAGTGAGTACCCTCTTCATCCATCACGTAGCTGAATCGACGAATTGCTTGCTAACAAGTCGCTTCTCGCCGTGCAGACTGTGGTGACACCACTCTCGAGACCCAGACCGATGCCGATGGCCTCGCCAGCTGCTCCACCATTAGCGGTGATATCACCATTAAGGACACCTTCTCCGGCGAATTGGCCCTGAACGGTGTCAAGAAGATCGAGGGTAGCTTGAAGGGTCGCGGTGGTGAGAACGTCACCTCGCTCAGCGCCGACTCCCTTACCGACATTGGCAAGAACTTCACCCTTACTGGCTTCACCGGCCTCTCTCAGCTCAGCTTCGGCAAGCTCGGCTCTATCGGTGCTGTCTACTGGGAGGCTCTCCCCCAGCTGCAGTCCCTTGACTTCGGCGAGGGTGTTACCGAGATTGGCGACGTCAGCGTCATCAACACTGGTTTGACCAGCTTGGATGGTTTCGCCCTGAAGACCGTCGGTGACTTCAACATCGAGGACAACAACGCCCTCAAGATGATCAACCTCAACGACCTCACCAACGCTACTGGTCTGATCAACTTCTCCGGAAACGACAACGAGTTGAACATTGAGCTCCCCAACCTGCAGGGTGCTAAGGGCCTGACCTTCCGTAACGTCTCTAGTGTCACTGTTCCTTCCCTCGAGTCCTCTGACGGCCAGCTCGGTTTCTGGGGCACTGGCTTGTCCAACTTCACCGCCATGAACCTGACCCAGACTGGTGACCTGATCTTCAACGACAACCCTTACCTGAACAACATCTCTATGCCCAATCTCACTCTTGTTGACGGTGGTTTCACCATCAAGAAGAACAAGAAGCTGGACAGCATTGACCTGCCTCAACTCACCAACGTCAAGGGTGCTATCCAGTTCTCCGGAACCTTCGACGAGTAAGATGCATTTTATGAAATCCCCAACCCAAATATATTCTAACAAATTCCAGGCTTGAGTTCGGCTCTCTCGACCGTGTCAACGGCGCCTTCAACGTCGTGTCTACCCATGGTAACTTCAGCTGCCCTAACTTCGACTCCGAAATCAAGCCTAAGGTTAAGGGCAAGTACAACTGTAACGCCGCGGACCCCAAGGCTGGCAGTGGTTCTTCCTCCTCCACCAGCAGCAGCGACAGCAGCTCTGGCTCCGCCGGTGCCACCAGCTCTGGCGCTGCCGCAGGCACCGCCATCCCTGCCACTGGTATTGCTGCCCTCTTCTTCGCTCTGGCTCAGCTCTTCTAAACGGCTGTCGTCTGAGAGGATGATTGGAAAGTTTTGTGTTTTTGAAAGATTGTAGATGCAGAGTTCACCAAGCAACGGTTCTTTTTTTTCGCTACATTGCTGTTCTTATGATAATAATTCCGTCTTGTGAGGAAAGTTCACCATGTGAATTCTGTCCTCAGGAGGCATCTTGTCACCGTCCATCGGAAAGGAGTTTCCATTTTATTACCCCCTGTTCCTGTCTATGTTTCCATATTCATTTCCTGCTTGTGCGCGTGCACCAGTGTATTCGCTTGCATCTTGTAATTCATTGGTTTTTCCAAGGTACATGAAGCCAAGTGTGGTTACGCGCCTGTAAAACATGATGATGCCCTTGTAGACCGTACGTGCACTTGATTCAAATTCAAACAAGAGGGAGCTTTGCATCACCGATCCCATATCTATGGATGTAGAGGACGTGCCTAGTCGTTCTATCTAGCTTTCTGGTCCCGTTTTATGTCTGCCTAGCTTCGTGTTTGCTATGGAGTGCTACGGGCGATCTTCTTGAATCTCAACGTACCACGCTCTTTTGTGAGGTCCCGGATATGAGAATCTTCTGGGCCAGTATAGAGGATAATTAGGTTCTATTCTATAGTTTCCGACTTACACATTCGTTTTTTTAATCGGCTACCCGCTCCTGAAGCCCCTTCGCTAAATGCTCCTACCTCAATCAGATGCCCGGTTCTTCAACCAGACACTCGCGTTTAGTCAATTGCACCCAGTTGCAGATCCATAGTCCTATAGTCTTTGTCACTTGTCCACTTGTGTATATAAATATTCACATCTATAATCAATTGTACCCAGTTCCCGGATCGGATACTCAGCTCCTATTCAGCTCCTCAACTGCCTGCCCAGTGCTTCAATTAAATGCACAATGCCCAGTTGCAAATTCGTACATTTAGCATCTATGTACAACCACTCAGATATAAATATTGTAGGCACTTGATAGTCACTCGCGGACTTGTGAGATAACCTTGGGATGTTGAAAATGTCCTCAGTGTTTTTTTCAACTTTGGAAGGGATCTGGGGGGGGTCATTATATATATTCACGCTTCAATTTCGTAATATTGCAACCCGTGGACTTCCTAGGTATCCATTAGTAGATTGAACATTGACTTACCGAGGTCAATTGGAATCACAATATTGGATTAATAGGAGACTCGAAACATTCCAAGGTTTCAACCTTGGAAGGTTAGGTACATGGATAGCACGATAGTCTGTTCGCTGTGCCTGCGGCACCAGTAACATTTGAAACGGATATCTCTGCTTCATTTAGACCACTTCGCTCCCTCGTCTTTTTATCTTTTTTCTCTCTAGATATGTTCACAGCTGACAGCCACTTATTTTATTGCCTCTGGCAATTCCTTCTTCATTTAAAGCTCCCTACCTATTCTACTATACGCTTTAGACGTGGGATTATTATCTTAGGGGTCGACTATCCTCCACGAACTTCGTTTCGATGGATTGAAGGAGTTGAAATCTTTCCAAGGATGTACGGAGATCTCAGTTTCCAGTGTTATGATAGACCACCTCACGGGCTCTTTCCCTTCCCTACTTTCCTATTTCTAGTATCTCTATTGAATCATTCATGGTTCATACGTCAATTTGACATATTAGTTCCCCGCCAGAGAATTCACAAGATAGTGATATGACTTGTAGGAAAAATACGATGCTTGACTATGCGAACTAGTTCGCCACTTCTGTTAGTACTTCTAATCACTGATAGTCTCGCTCAGCAAATCGGAGATTATATAGTAATCGCCAACTTGTATAATAAATACCTTATTCTTGAGCAAAGCTACAGGTACGTCAAAAACCCCGAAGAGAAATCTCATATCATTTGGTGCGGAAATTCCGAATCTACTTCCTAGGGAAACAGCGGTAGTGCACGTAGCGTAGTCTCGTCAGGAGACGGAGTGGAAAAAACGAACGGAAGAGACCAAACACGAACCCAAGTCGAGGCCGTAGTGCATTCGCAGGGCCACCTAAACTCCCATAATGTAGGTGATAATACTGAACCTGACGAACGACAACTTTTCGGAGGTTGAACGCGTTGTTGAATTCTCTGGCGCTAGCTATTGACCCTCTTTACATGCCTCTGCACGGATGACTAATACGCTAAAGATAAAATGCGGACGAAATCCCTACTACACGAGGTAGCTCGAACTACAATCACTTGTAGTGGATACTGATATATCTCTACATGTCATCAGGGGTGAGTTCGAAGCATTAGCAGATCACTTGCACACACCAAGGGAAAATACCAGTGAGCAAGGGCTTTCACTCCAGGATTTCTGTACAGTAGCACGCAATGGCCAGAGCTGTCTCATCCAACTACTCTAAAGGATCACATACTGCTAGTCAGCTAATTGTGCCCAAACGAACGCTAGAAACGGCCAGACCGAAATAGTCCCAAAATTGAGCACACCATGACTCGAGATAAGACTGGAGACCCCGCTCCGAGAGGCTAGACACTTAGCATATCACAAACCGAAAATGGAGAGTCGCATGGCGTAGACCCATTGCCCTGGGTTCGAAAAGCCGTGATAGTCGTGATGACTCGTGACCCATGAACCGGGATACGGACGTCTGATCTTCAGTGGAGATCGCAGCGATCCCCGACGAGACAAGATCTGATCAGCCTTGTAACAGGTAGAAAACAGAAGGTAGTTACGCCTCACTATGCATCAGAGAAGCCTGCAAACTCAACCGGGACTTAGGTGAACTTTGGAAATAACTGCCGGCCATTGCGTAGGTTTGAAGAGAGGAAGGGCCAGCTATCCCTTGTGATCAAGAGTTTAAATTTTTCGAATTAGGCCAAGCGAATAGTGAGTAATGGGTTAAAGGAAGGAGAAAGGAGTAGATAAGGTAAGGGCTCTCCACTAAAACCCACTGCGGAACACTTTTCTCGCAGCAGGCTAGATAAGGCGAGACATCTGGTATATCCTTCGAATTTACCCCTCACGATTGAATCGCTTGCGTCCATGTGCGTCTCAGATTCCCGACTCGGTTTCTTGCATCAGAACGAACCTTCGCGGCGATTTTCGATGACGGCCCGAGTGTGATGATGTGTCAACCAACCCAAAGCCCTGGAACTAGTACTTCTCCACACCTGAAGATCCGATTCGAGGCTCATATGGAGACTTTCTTTTTCTTTTTTTCCCTTTTCTTTTCTCGCTGATTTTTTCTTTTCGTCGTTGTAACGGGATGTGCCACCATGATTAGACTTAACCTTCCCCCCCGGCGTAGACGATAATGCGGAAAATGAGTTTCAAACCATGAAATATGAAATCCGAATCCCGGGGACTGGAGTTGAAGGTTCATCCTTGCGGACCGGCTCTTTACGAAGTTCCCACAGAGGTCCACTAAGTTAACCGTATCAAGGAAATAGCGGGCCAAAGAGGCCACGCGAAGGGATTGATGTTGACCGGATTGATCTTTTGCTACATGAAGCCGAGGTAGCTGGGAGGCGTGAACTCACAATGAACTAAGCAGAGTTGCCTTCCCATCTAGCGGATTCTTTAGTCTCCATAGAAGCAGAAAGAAAGTCCGCATTATGCAGAAAGGTGATATTTCGAAAGAAAAAAAAAGAATTAGATTTGACAGTTGTTCTTGGCTACATGTATAATCCAGGGTTCTCTGGACCTAGGCCTGGGCCGGGGCCATCTTCTACTACGAACTATTCGAGTGTATCACGTCCATGACGAAAGTGCATGCTTGCGATCGCGAGCTGATCTTATCTTGCATGCGTGGAAAGCAGGAACAATCGCCAAAACCAAGGCACAAAGGCCTTATGTTTTGACCAGTGGAACCGGGTCGGCCTTTCCGCCGCTCTGTGGAGGGTGAACTGCATGGGGCACACGCATTGATCTCTCGCGTCTCTCCCTTCTCGGTAGTCTTGGGTCATCGTACCCTTGTACGTGGCTTTGGATCGTGGTTGCACGAACCGAGACTCTAGCGGTGGTGGACCTTGTACCGAGACTCAATGTAGTGACAGATCGTAGGGCACGGGAGAAACAGGTAGGAGCGTCCATCCTGACTTGATGTTGAGTACCATGGGGCTGGGGCCCGGAACTGCTTGACCCGCTTCCGGCCAAACTTTATAAGCGATCCACACGGCTTGGACGCAGAACAGGGCTTCGGGGAGCCGGGGACCTTGGCGGGCCCTGTGGTTTCTTATATGATTGCTTGGAAGGGAATGTCGGGGATCACTATGGTACGGTATGTATGTACAGGGGTGTAGAGTAGTCGATGACCTCGCCAGCCTTCAATCCTAGCACTGTGTAAGAGTTTAGAGTTTTACATGGGCTCCCTCGTTAGCCTTAGCGCCAAATAAAAGCCGAGAAGAGCATGGTGGTCCCTCCGAGAATACGGGGCTGATCCTCTAAGCGCCTCACAATGTCATTGATCTCCATGAGCCGATGTTGCTTTGACGATTGAAGGTCGGCTACTGGCGGGACGAATACTTAGTAGAGTTGACCGGACTCAAGATATTACCATACTACCGACTGAAAGCCCTGATACAGGGGAAAATATCGTACAAACCCATGTGTTTTGATCCTTTGGCAAGATACTTTGCATCGGAGTTCTGCATCCCCCAAATCTTGATTTAATGCCCTTGGAGAGGAGGAAGTACTGTCATAGTCCCTCAGAGTATGCAGCAAAATACTAAATCCTATAGAGACTTGGAGAAATGATGATTATGGCCTATGGTGGGGAGAAAGGGCATGAGACGGCAGGAGTGCAGGTGGCAAGGATACGTGCTGCGGACATCCGGAGTACTTTTTGCACGCTGTGTTGCGTCGCGGATGTAGATGCATGCCCAAGGGTCGAAGGGTACCTGAGTGAAGTTAGCGCAACAAGATCCACGGAACAGTGGTTCGCCTTGCATAGAGGAGGCACTAACTAGTTACCCGGGATCGGGAAGCCGTGATCCTCGAGCGTTCGTTTGAATTTGGAAACTGTACGAACCCCTCAAACCTTGAATGCTATGGTAAGTAAGTCCCGGGAGACAGGACTCCACGGGCAGTGAAGGCAATTCGGGAAATAGAATGAAATAGAATGAGCAAGACGTGTCAGAAGCGGCAAATTTGAGTTCCAAGAGACCTTAGAATAGATCCTGACTATGTGCTGAGGCGCTAATAGATCTGTAGGGTATCTTGGTCCTTGCATGTACCCCGGTAGTGGCAACAGGCCACCGGGAAATAACCTCTGCATAGACTTTTGTGCCCTTCATGGCGACAGCGAATACTAAGCTGCTCGTTCCTTATTTGGAAGTCCGTGTGCATTTTAAAATATTACACACGTACTAGTACTTTCCAAGGTTGGCTTACTACTGATGTACTATTAAGGAAATATGTCACCGGGGTGGGTGATCCGTCCTGCCTATGACGCTATTCTATAACCCACTGCCCTTGCTGCGATAACTCCAATCGATATTATGTGTGTAGAGAAATTATTTGTGCCTTTGAAGGATTCGCATAGATGAGATCAGGCTAAGGTTGATGTTATCGTTTCATAAAAAAATAGCCTACTAGGTTACTGGCAATATTGTGCTCAAGTCTTGGGTCCTATACGAGTAGTCCGGGGACCCATACCTTCACCAACCCCGATGCATCTGTTCCAAAAAGCACGAGCAGGGTTTTTGCTTTTCCAATCACTCGCAATTGTGGAGATCTGATCCGACCTTCTCCCCCAAGCGGGCACATGCGGTAGTGTAACTATAAATCATGGCAAAGGAAGAGGGGTAAGTAAAAAAAAGAACATTTGCTAACGGTACCGAGAGAATGCAGGTTCATGCTAACCTGACTAAATCGGTTACGATCGAACTAACGGCATGTTGCTCTTCGGCGGGGGTGTGGCTTGGGAGACACCGTGGTGTGGGCGGCATTACAGTAGCTTGCCGTAGTAGAACTTTATGCTCGAGGAAGATCCAGGCGAATGGATGGATCTTGCACTAAGTGGAAACAATGCATGAACAGGTACTTTCTACTGTTCGCGCCTTCATGGCAGATCTGGCCCCATCGTATGAGATGGAGCCACGGGTGCGTAGCTAGTATCTGCTTGAGATAGAAACCTCCGGAAGAAGAGCTAGGTCTCCGCTGTGACAGGCTCGAAATAGTAAGTGAAGTGAGTTTTCCTTTACGGCCCCCTAGCCAAATTGCCCCGCCACATCGTTTCTGACGTTTGAGACTTGACAGGTCGAAGCGGGTCTCAGCTGAGTCAATTGCAAGGTGACTATTGGGGGATACTCGGCATAAGCAATTCAGCTGTGCCAAATGATTGGCTAAAAAAGTCTGGGGAGAAGCGTTGCAGTATGTAATTACAAGGCAGAAGGCCTGGGCCCTGGAATGGAAGATCCTCAATAGGATGGATGATATGCTGGTGTGGAACAAGCCTGACAAAAGAACCGCTACGGGCTAAGCAGACCTACAAGGGCAGACTTCGCCCTAGAATTTTCACAATTAGAGGTCCTCAATTTTGGAACCAAAGACGGGGTCCTAGAGCTGATTTACCGGAACGAAGGGATCAGGATCGAACCTCTTGATCTCTGATCTCCTAAAACTTTAAAGCAACTCACCAGTTCGAATCTGGAGTACATACCTTGATGTGAGTCTGGCTGCACGTCACTCAAAATGGGAAGCAGAGAAAAGGTAAAAATGGAAGATCTATGGACTGAGAGGGGCCGGGGAAGAACGAACTGGTCCGATCTCGAATGGTTCGCGCCTGGGAAAATTTCCCCTCGAGTTGCATGCACCTGCTGTAGCGGGCCACCTGCAACAGGAATCTAGGCACAGCAACAGAATTCTTTTCAGAGGCTGGTCGTATGCATGTTTCGTACTCAGGTCCACCAACGAGTCCTGATGGTGTGTTGGGGTACATACTTTCAAGGATAAGGGGGAAGAACTAGTCGGCACTGATACTCAATGCCTGTAGCGGCAGATGAGACGTAGACGCACTGGATGACAGCCGTTCAAGTGCACCCCGTAATTAATTTATCTGGGGACTAGTTAAGATCCTGGAGCCGTGAATCATATGCCGTATCCCTCCTGGAAATTGTGAACGAACAATGGAGAACGTGGGGACTGGGCGGACACTAGGATGAGGGCGGGAGATGGAGAATATGACAGCTCTGATTCCACCAGAAGGCCCGGGTTGCAACAACGACCCACATCCGGACTTGGCGAACTCGCAGCACGGGATGGACCTCTCTAGACCGAAGAAAGGGAGATCGGGGGCTCTGATCTCGATCATTCAATAGGCGCGGGGCGATTTGGCGCTAGTTGAGGAACGTGCCAAAATAATTAGGGCTTGGCCCCATCACGCCTATCCTTCACTCGCTGAGTCGCCCGGGACTAACGACTCCCGGCGTCCGTGAGCTCATTTGACACAACCATTATGATTATATGACTTGTGATTCGAGGGCTGACAGGTACATATCCCGGTAAATGGGTCCTGGGCGGTCCCAACATGGTGGTCCCCCTCGAGCCGCCACCTCGCTTCTGGGACGTTTCAGCTTTCTAGAAATTCTGATTCGCTTGCCTTAAGAGATGAGATATGTAGGTTATCTGGAGAATCAAACCCCATTTCCGTACAGAGTGAACTATGGAGCCACAATGACATTCTACATCACGAGTCCTGGTCAATGCTGAAGAATATCGCAGGCTCGTAATTATGGATGCTCTCAGCTGGATATTGACGGAGATACTGAGATAGGCAGATGCAATATTTGTATACTTTAAAGCCTCGGCAATCATTGCCACCCCCTAATCGACCGTGAGCCTCCTCGCATGTCTCATCGTGACACCCCCCGCCATCCTTGCTTCATTTTATCAGCCTTAGTGTAAAATTTCATTGGTAGCAGTGTCTTTTCTAAGGAGGATCGCCCTAACGGGAACAAACCTCCATCCCTTGATGTTCCTGGACGTCCACGGCAGTCTCTCCTGAATATCGATGCAAGCAACTCTAAAGGTAAATACTAGGAACTGCTCCAGCTATGTTACAGTGCGTGTTTCATGATGCATCAAATCGAAGCGCGTATTTGAGACTCGATCCGACGCATGCATATAGATCGGGAAAAAAATCGTTCCTGCATTGCTCGATCCTCTTGACGAGTTCCCCGCTCGTATCTTTTATTGAAGCAAAAATCTAGTTATGGATAATGTTCTATTTGATTTTTCCAACATAGTCTAGAAGTTCTGATCCTGTCAAGGGTCACATCCTAACATGGATCTCCGGGGCATTTGGACGCAGAGGTCTCCAATTGTGTAGGCTATCTATGCACGGGGAACAGTGGTAACGATGAGGTTCATTGGTGACTATTGATGCAAGGGCAATGCGGTCTTGCTCGTAAGACTTTCCCGTGTCGATCCGAGTGCCAACAGGCCGGTGACAAATCAAGGGTCATAGATGTACGCGGCAAGTCTACTACTTCTCGTGGCTCGATCTTAGGGCTGTCATTCGCCGATCTCATTTATTGTGGCGAAGAGGTTCGTCTGTGCATCTTTGTGACAGATACTTGTCGACCCCCTCTTTCCACCATCGATCGTATCTGGGACTTATTCCCAAATGGGCTTGGTGGCAGCTTGGAGTCCACCCGGATACTCTCTCTCAGGTTCCCCGTCTAGCAGGCCCCACGTAAGCGGCGACATGCGCTTTGCATTCTATCCGTGTGCATGAAATTTGATTTTCTGTTCTTGGTGTTTATCGATGATCGGCCTGAACCTTCTTTGACCCTCCTCTCTGGTTCGGGAAGGGACGAGGCCTACGACCTTAGAGTTACTATGCTGGATACATAGTGCCATTGTCAAAAGTACCGAGTTGACTTCCCCTCCCTCGTCATCTCATCTACATATAAACATGCACCCAGCCCCGTATCCCTGGTTGGAATTGTCTCATTCATTGCCTTCGCCTCGTGTGGATTTCGATCCCTTCGCCTTCTTTGTCTATACATCCCAATCTTTGTTTATTCCGCCACGTTTATTGTGCACATACTAGTACATCATCACTATTGTGCTTTGAAGCCAATTGTCTACTCCTTTATCCTATCCTTCTCGACCTTTGCCCTTGTGTGAATATCTGTGTGTTTCAAAGGACCATCGAAAAGTGTTCGGCTCTGTTGTTTTCCAGTAAATAGATTTTGGGATATTGGTTCGACAGCACTTCACTCGATAACCCGACCTTTTGCACATATTACCGCACAAACCACAAAACTTTTGACGAACGAAAATGATGTACGAGGATATGGCATCTATGACTGATGACGTTCAGCGTCGCTGTTCGCTTCCGTGAGTGCTTTCGTTATATCTACATGAATTAGATCTAGGTCTAACGGGTATTTACCCAGCTCTTTGCAATCAACAACCTCCGGCATAGCTGGCTCTGATTTGGGTGACGACCGCCGCCTACCTCCCCTCCCTCGTATTGATCCACTGCCACGAGGGCCATTCAGTCCTTTCCATATCAAGGACTCCTTTGGCCCTGCTACCCCAGGCGCGCAGGAAATGGTTCAGTTCAAGTCACCTTGGCCTGGCAGCGAGCAAATGACTGCACCTCCATCTCCAGCAAACTCTGCTGAGAGCTCCTGGCAAGAGGCATTCGCTGCCCAAAAGGCTGCTTCTTCTGGCGATTGGCCCACTGATCTCTCTCCGAATGAGATCATGAGCCTCATCGCACCAGAACAGATCAACCGCAAGGCACCCCTTCAACAGCTTTGCGGACGTAAACGCAAGAGCGGCACTATTTCTCCAGATCCAGATGACCAGCGGGAGAAGCACCGCATTGCTGAGGGCAACCGTCGTCAGAATCTCAGTCAGCTCCACCGAGAGCTTGATAGCCGGATCCACGACTTCTTCCTGGAGCGGGCTGGCTGGAACCGCTCAAAGAGCCTTCCGCAGTCCAAGGAGCACATTGTTCAGGGTGCCGTCTACCTAATTGACTTTATGCTCTTCATAATAGTCAACCTCATTCGCCAGGAGCAGATTACCCCACAGCTTTCTGAAAGACTCCAACCTCAGGTCCGCTGCATGCAACTGCAACAACAGATCCAGGCCCTCCAACAACAGGAGCAGGCCCAGCAGCAACAGATCCGTGCCTTAAAAGCAGAGAATGAGGCCTTGCTCGAACGCAACCGATCATTGGAGTCGAACTTGAAATCTTTCGATACTATGTTCTCTACAAAATCTGAAACCACCAGCCCACGCCTCATTGGGGAGGTACCACAGCACAAGCGCCAGAGGAGGGCACTTCCTGGCCTCAGTGTCTTTTGCGACGAGATTGGAGCCAGCAAAATTCCAGAAACTCCATTGCACCATGACACCCTGCCAAGTGCAACTTCGCAGACCTTCAGCACATCTTACCTTACCACCACCCCTCCTGTGACAGGTCCCTCCTCGCCTGCGTTCCCTCCATCTCATTCCACATCTTTCCACTTTCCCTCTTCACGCCGCCACTCTACTCTTACTTCCTCATGAAGAGATGGAGCCTTACGATACACGCCTACGTACACTTACCACGACACCTTGACGACCTACTTCTTTTCTTGCCCCTCCCGAGTCGCCGTTCACCCCTTGCAGGTGGTGTCCATTTCTCCCTGCATCCGGTTGGCCTTTTCAAGTTTTCTCAACGCTTCCAAATCCTCAGCTGTCTCCCTGCTGCATTGTCCCCCTTAGCGTGTCTGCATTGTAACACTAGTTGGCTTCCTACTTTGGAGACACGAGGTCACCAAGTTACTTGGTGTGGTTCTTACTTTCTTTTGTAGCGCTTTCCTTGGCTCTTCAACCTCCTGTTGTTCGCTCAGATGGATTTTTTCTTCTTCTTTTTTTTTGTTTTTCTTTTTTCTTCAGAAAAAAAATTGGGTGGAACGTTTCCTTATCTCCTTTGTCTACTGTTTATTGGCGCTGTTACGATACTGGTACATACGAGCGGATGCACACTGTCGGATCCATAGTTCTGATCGATGGTTATTTTGAATTATTCCAGCTTAAACCTTTTCATTCTGATCCTATATTTCATGATATGCTGTTTGTAAATCACAGTCGACCCTTTACAATCTTGGGATCCCATATTCATTGTAATTCATCAACTATCCATGTCGCAATGGTTTGAAATTTTACTGGAATTCCGATCTGCGCTCTCTAATTATTTGAAACGATCCTCAGTTGGCTGTGGCGCCCCTGAGGTCATTTCCCATCCCCTTACCACCCACTAGAGAGTGGGGCTTTCGGAAGATACAGCTCATCCAAATACTGGACATCATCATCCGTCAATAGCCCATCCTTATGTCCCTTGACAGCTCCAACAGCCTCATCAACCCTCTGAGTACTCGAAAGGCCTACAATAGGGTTTACTCCTTTCTTCAAACACCACGCGATTCCTATCTGCGCCATGCTACAGCCCTTCGCTTTGGCCAGCTCCTCCGCCCGTCCAATAATTGCAACATCCTCCGCTGTGACAGGTCCGATGAACATCGTCGTAAACAAATCCTCCTTCTGACGCGTAGTTGGCTGCTCCGATGAAGCTTTGTATGGCCGAGTAAGGAGGCCACGGGCTAGAGGCGACCAGGGGATAAGGCCGATACCAGCGTCATTGCAGTAAGCATGCATTTCACGCTCTTCTTCACGATGGAGGAGCGAGTAGTGGTTTTGCATACTGATGAATTTGTGCCAGCCGTTTTTCTCGGCGAGGTTGTTGAGAGCCTGGAACTCCCACGCGTACATCTAGAATAATATGGTTAATTATTGAGGCTCGCGTTGGCGCTACCTGAGAAACTTACCGAACTGGCTCCAATGTAACGGACTTTCCCACTCTCAACAACATCGTTAAGCGCCTTCATGATCTCTTCTTTCGGAGTTTCGCGATCAAGTCTGTGAATCTGGAGAACATCGATATAGGTACCGAGTCTTTCGACGCTTGCGTCCACAGCCTCAAAGATGTGCTTGCGAGAAAGACCGATCCGGTTCGCCATGACACCGTCATTAATGGCTAAGCGTGCTAATTTTTCCATTTCAGAGAGTCCTTCCATTTCTTCGGGTTTGGGACAGCCGCCGCCGCACTTAGAAAGTATGACCACTTTCTCGCGAGGAATATGGTACTTGCGAAGAGCTGCGCCAAGAATACGCTCCGAGTCGCCCAACGAATAGACATCTGCCTATATAGTGATGCGCATTAGCAAACATCCTAATGTTACTGTTAATAAAATTATCAAAGCTGAATTTACCGTGTCCCATGTGTTAATACCATTATCAAACGCATACTTTAGGATGGGAAGTGCCTTTTCTTCGGGCAACGTCCATGTCTCGCTTCCCGTACCCCCCAGGCCAAAAGACATAGCACCTAGGACGACTTTGGAGATTTTAAGTCCGGACTTCCCAAGTCTAGATTTAATTTTGTATCAGTAAGATAGCTCATATATTTTTGAAGCTTCTGAGCTTATGACATACTGGGTGTACTCCATTGAGGATGTACTCGCAGAAGCAAGGCTTTCTACTAAGGAGGGAGCCATTGTGATGCCCGAAGATAGATAAACTGGAATATAGGTCTTTGAAAATTTGTGAATCGTGATATGATGGATTGAAAGACGAAAAAAAACATGCACTTTAAATACTTTCCTCCATAATTATTTCAATGCTTGAAAGAGCTGGCTGACTAGATATGTTGGGGGCCATGAGTAGTCAGCCATGCGGATATCAGCCATGCTGAACTCAGCCAAATGCGGGATTACAAACCTTGGAAGTAACTTGAAAAAGAGCAAACGTTGGTTAGGTCCATGGAAAATGCCTTGATTTCGATAAACGAATACCCTCTCTTTGATCTGCACACAGGTATTCAAATATACGCTTTGATGTGTAACTGTGCCTTCCTACTGGAGCATATATATTCCTCCGGGCTGTCCAGGGTGTATCTGTTCGAATACATCCATGGATGGCTTCCAAGGTTGCTACCTAGGTATGTACGAAGGAAACGAGGGGAAAAGAGTCAATACCTAGGTATGGTTTTTGAGTCAGAAGCTTCGATTTTAGTCCACACAGCGGAGGCAGATAAAGTGATCAATGGCAAGAACCTAACTCACGATGGCACTAACCGCACCGTTACCCACCCGTGGACGGACATTCCCGAGATTCCGAGAATCCACAGTCTGGAAGTTCTGAGAGTCTTGCTGATCATAACCCGGGATACGAACCCCTCGTCTGAACAAAGTCATCTCGGGAGGGTAGGAATATAGCAGAACATGGAGAATTTCATGGATGAATGCAAGTTGCTCGATAGACCTGGAACCACATTGTTGATAAACTTCCAGAGTTACTGGATGGGGGTAAAATCACCGGGACCAGTTGTCTACTAACAATACTACCCTGATGCGCTTTGGGAATTCTTGATAGAAGCACTTGCAATTATGGAGAATACTTGTTTTATCTTAGTTTGTTATGCTTAAATATGGTCAGACACTTATTGGACCCTTGTGGGGACACGGCTCAACTATAAGAACAGTCTCGACCCGTGGGCGCCATTAGAGTATTATAGAGGGCAGTGTTCAAGAAATCCTGCTGTTCTTGGCCGTAGAGTAGGATTGAGCCAAGTGCTAATTTTTCTAGTAGCATCCTGTTAGATGTTAGCTCCGACAATCAGGGTCTAGACTGAAAAGGGGGACCAAGAGCGGGAGCCCGTTGCCAATTTTAGACTACGGTTACTTGGCTTCTTCTATACCTTCGCTCGAGATGCGCATTGCGCAACCAGTCGATAGAGCGTAAATACCGGTAGCAAATAGTTAATATGCTGCGCAGTGCGCATCTATCGGGTATCTGTAGACGTCGCCATCAGGGGCTAACGCCACAACGGAGATCGCGCGTCAGGGCCACGCAATATGCACAGTACCTAGGGAATAGCTTCAGAATCTCGTAGGGAGGACTTGGCGATCGTAAGGAGGGTCGGATAGAACTCGAAAAGTCTCGTCGGACCAATATAACGTCGGAATCGAGCCCATAATTGCTGCAGCCTGCGAAACAGCGATGGGGGGGGGGGGGCCGCAAAGTGCAGAGGCTGAGTGTCTTACTGACTTGACCCGTACCCGCTTGGCAATTTCCCCGGCGATCCGTCCTCCCATTTTCCTCCTCCTTAACTCTCTCCACCGACTCTCATCTCTACTCTGAACACTGCGGCCTTTTGCGCGTCCTCTAAGGCCTCACTCGTTCGGTCAGGGGTTATCGACGGGCGTCGCGACCGACACGCCCCCCGACGTTCCTGCAAGCTCCTGCACAAAAGCTCCTCCTTTCGCTCATTCCCTCTACCCACCACACTCGCCATGTTGTTACCAAAGGGCGGAGTCAACTGGAAGGCCGCCAGGGGCCGGTTACCTCCCTGGAGGGCTGTACTAGTCCTTTTAACTCGAACTCGTTTCCTGGTATCCGTCGCCGTGACGGGCCTGATCATCCTGCTATGGCGTGGTGTCAGCAAGTCTGCGTCGGAAATGCAAAAGTATGCGGATCGTCCCTCTCATCTAGTCATGTGGATTGCTAGTTTTGGATGAACGCGAATTAACCGATTGCGCTAGTTTCTATTGCTACGGCTCCGCTAAGTCTCCAATGGAGATGTCCCTCAACGAGATGGTCGAGTGGAACGGCTACGCCCAGACCCCAGTCCTCTTCAACCATCACGAACCCTACGAAGTCAACAGCACCTCCATCGCCGACGTCGACCTTAACCCCATCTCTTCTACCACCCAGGCAGTTGCCAATCAGGAGCGTGTGCTCATCCTGACTCCTCTGCGCGACGCTGCCCCCTACCTCGAGAAATATTTCGACCTCCTCTACAAGCTTTCGTACCCCCACGAACTCATCGACCTGGCTTTCCTTGTCGGTGATACCAAAGATGACACGCTGGCCAACCTTGCCTCCGAACTCGATCGCATCCAA
>KZ119599.1:0-18652 GCA_002153405.1 Mycosphaerella populi pn0402
GCAAGTTGGTTGGCAACCCCCAGCTGGTATGTACATCCCCGTCACTTTTTCGCGTCAATTAACCACCCCGACCGATATATTAACAAACGCAACAGGAGTTCGTCGCTGCCCCCGCCCTCGCTCCTCCCGAGGTCCAGGTCGACCACGAGCAGATCGAGAAGTACCGTCTGGAGATGGAGGCTGCTGCCAACCAGCCCTTGCCCGACGAGGACGACGCCGACCTGTAAACTGGCTCTGTCCCTAGCACTAGGTGCATTATTCCAGTATAAAAAGCTGGGACTCCTCACAGCGTCTATCCCCTTTTGTTTCCGTGTTTTCAGAAAGAAAGCCCAGGAGGGAAGGCATGTTCCACGACTGTCTGGTTTTGTCATGCGCAAAATCTGTTATCAGAATCACGATACAATGAATGCGGCTGTGGTAGCGGCGGTTTGAAGAAAGGGACGGCACGATTATGCATTTTTTTCTCTGATTTTTTTTTTCCCACTCCCCCCCCCCACCTCGAACCTTAGTAGCTAGACTTACCATCTCAATGCCTTTTTTTTTCTTACTCCGAATGAGCATGTGCTGCACAAAAAGCAAGTTCTCTTTCAACAAGATTTAAAATCTAACTGACATTTACGAAATAAAACATAAGGCGGTCGCTGAGAAAATATCAACTTTGTTTCAAAACGTTCTAAGGTTCTACTGAACTTATTAGATACAAAAAGCAACATCGCTTATAGCAAGAGTGTCTATTGGGTTCACGCAACATGTAAAGCAGCACGTACGACTCAAATAAATAGGGGTATATGGAAAAATTAACAAAACAAAGCACACTAACAAGGTTGCCCTCATCGAGCAAAAGAACTTTTGCGCCACCAAAACTTCTTGTAGAATGACATAAGAGGGCATGACAACAGTCTAGACGTCTAGAACAGCCAAGTCAAGACTTCAGTGAATTTATCCGTCCATCTGGACCGGTAAACTGGGAATTTCTTTGGGCATCGGAACCCAAATGCAGATGCTTGAGAGCGAGGTAGTCATGATTCTAGTAAGGATAGGAGACCCAGCAAAAGTTCCTGCTTTTCTAGGCGCGTACACCCTAAAAAAGACATTAGCAAAGGCACTAAGGTGGAAAGGAGGAAGGAAACGTACAAAGAGATAAGCCAGCTCCCTAGCGTCCAGGCGGGAGACATTCATGCTTCCACCCTCATCGAGAGCACCACTGATGAGATCCCGTTTCTTATCTTGAAGTTCGATTATACGGTCCTCAACAGTATTTTCGATGAGCAATCGGTGCACAAAAACATCTCTTGACTGGCCAATGCGGTGAGCACGGTCGATGGCCTGATCCTCAACATAGGGATTCCAGAATGGATCAAATATAATGACGTGGGAAGCAGCCACCAGGTTCAAACCGGCGTTTCCGGCCTTCAATGAGACAAGCATGATGCGACAGTCGGGGTTGTCTGTGAAAGTGGCCACTGACTTGTTACGATCCGTGATATTCATGCTCCCGTCAAAACGCATATAGCCCCAGCCACGGCGCATGATGGGGACTTCTAGCAGGTCTAGAAGCGAGGTGAACTGACTGAAAATAATCGTTTTCTCACCCTGGCCACGATCCTCATTCGCTTGCAAAATATCAATGGTCTTGTCTATCTTTGCGCTGGATACCCAATTCTTCTCCAGACGACGAAGATACCTGCTCTTCTCCCCCTTGTTCTTCTGGGCGGCAGCACGGAGCTGAGCCAGAGACTTTTTCTGTGGCTTGCTTTTCTTTGACATGCCTTTTTCTGTCTCGCTTGACCCCGTGTCACTGTCATACTCATCAAATCCCGTCTCTGAAGCCGAGTCGGTATCAGCTGCCGTTTCAGTCGCAGACTCTGGCCCATCTGTCGCTTCAGTTGAGGAATTGAGGTCAAAGACCTTCTTGAACGAGTTGGCGTCTGTGATCTTCTTGGGATCGACAGGTCCTCGACAGTTCTGGCACTTAGCTAATTCAGTGTCAGATTGACGAGCGAGGAGAGCTGGGTCAGTGATTTTAGCAAAACATTCTGAGCAAACTGAATGTCCGCAAGGAATGTATATAACAGAGTTTTCGACAACATCAAAGCAAACTGGACATGCGCCATCATCATCTCTCTCTCCTTCTGGGGCCATGAGGTGCTCCTTTAGACGTTCCACCACGTGCGGGGCAAGTAATTTGGCATTAGCGCAGAGATCAACTCCTTCAACCCCAGCGCTAGATGGTTCGGAATTACCAGCGGTGATCAGATGAGGGTGGTCACACGCCTGGCGCAATCGAAGGAGGAGAACAAGTACGTGACTGTAGTTTCTGCCAAAAGTGCCGGATTTTAATAAGCTCGTCACTTGTCGTTGAGTGTTGGAATTGAGTTCATTGTAGATTGCACTTTCTGTTTCATTGAAGACCACATGAATCTTTTCGATGACCTTTGGTGGCAGTTGAAGAATAGGCTCGCCATCGAGTTTGGTCTTTTTTGTTCGACGTAGACAGACAGACTTTACCAGGACACGTAGCTGTGCCATGATCTTCTC
The DNA here is from genome assembly GCA_002153405.1 of Mycosphaerella populi pn0402. Taxonomy (NCBI): domain Eukaryota; kingdom Fungi; phylum Ascomycota; class Dothideomycetes; order Mycosphaerellales; family Mycosphaerellaceae; genus Mycosphaerella; species Mycosphaerella populi. The sequence continues at coordinate 2,539 of KZ119599.1, forward strand.
GTCGCCATATCCACTTTTCAACGGGCGTGTAAAGTCCTGTTACAAATTTTTTTTTTCTTTAGCATTGACTTCTCACGGGCACGAGGGGTCATACATACGCGCCTAAATTTGTCCTTGTTATTGTACGGGCGAATGCGTAGAAAGCTTAGCAAAGCTTGGAAATCCTCTAAACGATTCATCATCGGTGTACCAGTCAGACACCAGCGGTAGGTGGAGTTTAAGGAGCAACAGGCCTTGTTGGATTTGGCAGAAGGATTCTTGATATTTTGGGCTTCATCAATGATAACTCGATGCCATTTGCTCTTCGCGGTGAACAATGTCGCTTTGTCACGAGTGGCTCTCACGATGCCGGCGTCTCTCCCTTGTCTTTCAAACTCATCTGCCTGAAGAGCAATTTTGTGGTTGGCAGTGAGGGTGCCGAACGTTGTGATAACGACATCATACTTAGCGATTTCCTTCCAGGGCAAGCCTCGAGTGCTTGCATGGAAAATCAGCACGCGAAGTTGATGATTTCCAGGTTTGACATGGCGACCGATCTCCAGCCGCCACTGATCCATAAGGGCCTTTGGTGCAACAATCAAACAGGGGTGTCGATCGGGATCTGTAGCTGGCCGTGCTACCATGAGGGCGATCGTCTGAATGGTCTTCCCCAAGCCCATGTCATCTGCAAGAATTCCTCCTTTCTGTGCGCTCTCTTCTTTAGCTTTCAGCCACGCTAATCCAATTTTCTGATGCTTCATCAGAGTAACCTTCAATGCAGCCGGAGAGTCGTCCTTGTCAATTTTGGTAGCCTGATTAATGTCCTTGATTCCAGTGAGAAGAGTTTTGATATCCTCAGGGAAGTCTTCTTCCTTGTACATACTATTTAAATTAGACTTTGATCAGCCAGAGAAACGAATACCTGTAGATATGGGAGGGAACTTACTCAAAGTCCACCGTATCGTCATCCATCTCCTGCTGCTCACGGACTAGATCAAAAACTTTCATCTCAGGATGACTATTTCGAGTTGAACTATGCAACCACGGGATAGATCTAGGCATACTGCTAGAACCCAACAAAGGACTGGGGTATGGCGGAGGATACATTGATCTCATGGAAGGATGACCGGATTGAGATGCGTAAGGACCACCGGGTATGAATTGAGATGGCAGAGGCATGGATGGAGGCGCTGGTTTCAACGGATAACTACCGGGCATGGTTGGGTGTCCAAAGCGAGAGTTCCAGAAATCGGGACTAATCTCTTCAAAGCCTTCGGAATCGAATTCGTCATCAGAACTGATAACACTTGAAGACGTCCCAGGATTGAAAGCGCCATTAGTAGGATGGTATAGCTGATGTGGGTATTGGGACTGGGTGAGTGTCGGCCGGCTTGGAAGTGAATAGGAAGACTGTTGAGACGTTGGATAGTGTTCTGACCCAATTGAATTTTCTTGCGCTTGCAGGGATAGAGCATAAAGCTCATCAATCTTCATTTGGAATCTTGTCTTGATACTCTGCCGCTCATTTTCCTCTTCTGCATCGAGCTCTTCCAAGACTTCAGCCTCCGTAACATCTTCACGTCGGGCGACACGACGAACTTCAGTGGGGTCTTTCCTGCGCTCATAGTGTTCGCGGGATTTCTCTAACTTGACTGAAAGCTCTTTCTGAATGTCCTCCATTTGCGATGTTGGATCGACCGCCGTTTTCTTTGGAGGCTGACTGGGGGCATTGAGGCCAATTGAATCCTGGCGATCACGTTTCCGTGGTGATTGCACAACGAAAGGTTGCGAAGGCAAGCCAGCGAAAGACCATTCGCTCTGTCCATCGGCCAAGGCGGGCGGTGGCCCTCCAAAGGGAGAAGGGGCAGAGGAGGGCCAGTGTCCGGGTGTTGACGGTAAGAGATCTGCCGATGGTATCGGCGGAGGAAGAGTCCTCGGATGATGTGAATGGGAGATTTGGTGGGTTTGAGACCTTGACTGGGGAGGATGAAAAGGAGTATGCTGAGGGGGTTGTTGAGGAGTTTGAGGAACCGATCGCGACGGGGAAGTCAGGGAGTGAGCTGGCTCTGGTATCACCCGAGGGGGAGATACAGGCTCGCCAAGGAGCTTCTGAACCTCCTTCTGAAGACGCTCGATGGTCTCCTTCGTATCCGCGATATTAGCGGTCTGTGCCGGGTCGGTATTGTTCAGGATCCACCGGTATGTCTCAATTTCCTCGAGTATGTCGTTGATTTGATTTTGCTCCGCCATGATTTCTGAATATGTGATTAATTCACCCGCTGGAAAATCAAGAAACCAAAGTCAGATGGAAAATATGTAGTTGAAAAGAGAATCACAACGGCAGCGACAGGTCAGATCAGGAAGTTCCAGGATATCTCGTTGACACTTTCCTCAGAGGAACATGATCTTCTTCATAGGGACTAGAGTATCATGAGGAGATTTGACACACGAATCGAACCCTATCGAAAGCGAATGATAGTTTGTTCTGGAAGAGGTGGAAAGAGTGGAATCTCGTCGTAAACAGTGAGCACTGGGCGATGCGCGCAAATCAGGCCGAATGAAGTGTATTCAAGGTTCTGGTGATCGCGAGAGTCGTACCGAAGAGGGTAGAGAACAGAAGTCGAAAGGACAGGGGTCAATCTTGTGACAAGGCCGGCTCGAGGTTATGTATGCAGGTTGTGTGAGAGCTGTGAGAGTGGAAGAATCGTCAACCCTGGTTCAAAAGAAGAAGTCTGGACAAGCAGGTCGCACGATAAACGCGGGCGCTCACTTTCTGGGTTGTAGAGTCGCAGGTCGAATAATTTCAAGCCGGCAGTCCAGGAAAGACAGTGTCGCCTGGGAGACTGGGAGGGATGAAAGAGCGAGGTGTTTGCCTAGCGGCAGATATGTGGTGGAGGGTCCTCAGCTGGCGCGGGACGAACGAACGGGGGTGGGTTGGGGGGCTGAGGGTCTTTGGAGCCGCAAGACAGATCGGGGCGCTACCCGGGCGAGAGGCGATCGGAAATCCCTGGTCAGGCTCCAAGATTGTTGTCACAGGTACTTGGCTGACGAGCTACAGGGTACCAGGACTAGTATTGTTTGTGTGCGCAATGCGTATCCAATCCGAGGCCGCCGAGGCTGCGCGTCCAGCACCTGTGACTTTATTCCAGGGCGCGGCTCGAGTGTCTATTGGGAATAAAAAAGGGATGATGTATTTTGAGGCTATGCCACTGGGCGACTGGTCTCTACCTGCCTGTATCCACACCAGTACTGCTACATCTGTCTGCAAGAACTCGCAGCACTCGCAGCACTCGCAAAACTCACGGCACTGATAGTTAAATGCGATCGTTATCTCTATCACCACGTGCTGATAAGACGGCGAATATGCAAACTGAGCAAACTGTACAAACAAGGCAAACCGGCCAGGATTCTACGGGATGAAGTATATTCTCACCAGAAGAACAATTGCCAATTGCCAATTGGACCGTCTCGTACGACGTGGTGCCCGGGAAACGTCCCACTTGTGGCCGAATTTGATGGTTAACACCGTGACTCATATAGTCTTACTGCAGTCAACAGCTCAATATGCCAATCAGCAGGTCTTGGAGAAAGATACAATTCCGAGGAGATCTAGACTTGTCTGTAGCCAGACATAAATAGACATAAATAATATGATTGGAATGGAGACCATCGGGTTTATCTGTGTAGACAAAAGCGCAGCCCCAGCAGTCAAGTCATCTATTTGTTTGAACACGCGAATGGATTGCTGGCAATGGCGAAGACTATGCTGGTGCACATTTGGCAGCGCCGGCGCGTGCGTGATAGATTAGTACAGTAACGTGGAGAAGGAGGATCTTGTTACCTGCCGCTTTGTATGTCGAGCTCTTGCGATTTGGTTAGCACCGCCAGTTTTTGAAAAGACCACATTGGTGTTCCGAGCTCGTTCATTTACTCGAGTCAGCCTTGGGACGCATCGGGAAGCACATCCAAACATTGACTTTCAAGATCCCCCAACACAGCAGAGACATTCTTACCGCCAATTATCGATCCTGTTAGGGGTGCTGAACAGTCTTTTGTATACAGCCCGCAGCGCCCGAAGACTTCGTGCGGCGTCCCTCGCTAGGGCAATCGGAAACTCGCATCGCTACTCGTGGACTAACTCCCACCTTTGTTCTACGCTGCAGCTGATGTGCCGTCATTTGTGCGGGCTTTCTCAATAATGAGGAACTTGAACCACCTGCAAATCAGCTGCGGAGGCCAGCCTCCAAGCCACCGGTACCGGCGAAGCGTAGTGGACTATGCTCTTATTTCACTGCGAATTGCAGCGGAGCAAGCCGACCTGTTGTTGCTCAAGGGCCTCTCACTACTTTCAATTTATCCAGGGGCAGTTCTGTATCTGCGGCCAGATATATGGGGGCATGGTGCCTAACCAGCCTCAAGCAAAACTTGGGCACGGATTCAGTATCTTACAGTCCATATGATTGGCCACTCTCAGCAGGCCAGCCAGGAACAGACCCCTTGAAGCTCCTTCACTCATATTTACAGAGTTTTCCCCCGATTGAAGATGCTTGTTTTCCGTTGGATTGATTCCAGGAGCCTGTCGCCGCCGAGAGAGGATCGCCCTAAAGGATCAGTGCTTTGGCTCCTCGAAGACAAGATTCCATCGCTACTGCCTTTTGAGTTTGCATTGTCTTGAGAGAATGGAGCTGGCCAATGTCGTAATGAATGCATTCCAGATTGCTTCATTTATAGGCGAACACAGGGACACGCTGCGCGAGCTGAACTTTCAAGAAATCCAACTCCGAACTGGTATTTGGGACGACGCCTTGGCACCTTCGAGGGAATTCAGTTGCGACGCACAATGGAGAGACAGAAAAGAGCGTTTCGAAACTATGAGCGTGCCAGTCACCTCTAGCCCAGTGAAAGATATGGGCCAGGGATTGGAGCGAGGTGTCGGGCCGGGACTAGGAAAGGGGGACGAGCAGTACAGCGTTGAGTACAGCGTTGCGACCAGGAGTAAATCACGACAAGCGCTTGGGGGATGCTGGGATCATATGAAGTGGCTGTCATCGGCATCGGCATGTGCAGTGACAGCGCATCGAACGGGCACATGCGACTGGGGAGGGCGGCTCTGTGAGAAGCGATTGTAGCACGATTAGTGGCACGATAAGTCCGTACTCCATCGCCGTCGCGATGATTACCGGAATCGGTGATGTTAGATGGGTTGAGGTCCACTCTACCCAGTAGGAGCCGTAGGAGCCGGGAGCAAAGCAGGAAAGGAGAGTGAGTAATTACAGAGCAGACACTTCATACTCCATACTCCACAAAGTCGAATGCCCACACTCCCAAAAGCGCAAAGCTCCGAGGTCGCGTGGAGAAGCACACACGGGAACATGTGAATTGCGGGAGCCGAGGCTCCGGGGCATTATTTCATCATCGCGTCTTATAAGTCTTTCCATCTCCCCTTTTCTTCCTTCCCCATACTCTGTGCCCACTATGTCTCTCAAGAAAGGTACGGCTGGGCCTTTGATGCCATTGGTTTTCTCTTGCTAACCACATCCAGATTCTCACCCTTCCTCCGCCGCCTTCGACGTGATCCAGTCCGTGCTGCAGTCCGATGCTGCTGAGCGCAAGGACGCCGTCAGCAAAGCCAAGGCTGTTGTCAGCTTCAACATCAAGAACGCCGACGGCGATGAGCAGAGCTGGTACCTCGACCTGAAGGACAAGGGCGAGGTTGGCCAAGGCGCTACTCCCCCCGGCGGCAAGGCCGATGGTGAGTGGACCCCTCGCCTACGAGGATATACGCAATGCTAAGGATCCATTATATATAGTTACTCTCAACCTCTCCGACAGTGACTTCGCTTCTCTCGTCAGTGGCAAAGCCAACGCCCAGCGTCTCTTCATGGGTGGCAAGCTGAAGATCAAGGGCAACATTATGAAGGCTACTAAGATGGAACCCGTCCTCAAGAAGGCCCAAGGCAAGGCCAAGCTGTAAAGAATTAGATACCCTTCTCTTCTTTTGAGAAATATGTACACAATCGTTCCACCTTGTGTGGTTATTAAAACTGGAGTCTTGGGATTAGTGTATACCTTCTCCGCGTGAGAAGACTATTATCTACAGAACCTTGCGCAATCGTTGTTGTCGTCGCTCTATATCTGCGCTTTGTAGCTTGCACCTCATATCAACTACGCACATCTCCTTGACGAACTACCTTTCCTTGATCAAGCATCACGAAATATTGTGCGTCTTTCACGGCCTCGACGCGATGCGCAATGGTGATCACGGTGGACAGATGGAGCTCTTCCCGAACAATCTGCTGGATCTCAAGAGATGTCTCATTGTCGATCGATGCAGTAGCTTCATCGAATATAACAACTGAACTGCGTCGCAGAACAGCCCGCGTAAGAGCGATAAGCTGACGCTGTCCCTGGCTGAGGTTACGCCCCCCAGCCTCTATGTGTGTGTCAAGATGCCAACCATGCCGACCGCAGAGACGATCTAAAACATCAGCACACTGTGCGTCGGAGAAGTCATCAGTCGGATCAAGGTTGAGGCGAATACTTCCCGAGAAGAGCACGGGATCTTGTGCGACGAATGTAACTCTAGTGCGAAGGGCCTGCGTGTTGACTGTCGCGATGTTGATACCATCCACCATGATTCGCCCGGTCTCTGGCCTTATGACACTGAGCAAAGAAACAGCCAAGGTAGATTTACCACTACCTGTTCGACCAATGATAGCAGTCGTGGATCCACCGGGGATACGAAGGGAGACATTTGCCAAAGCAAGATCAAGGTGCGGAGCGTAGCGGATGGAAACATCCTCGAACACGACATCGCTAGCATACGTTGGCCACGCAGCTGGAGGGTCTATAGTTCCCCGAGGCTCTTCTTCAATATGGAGTAGCTCGTCTACTCGCTCAACCGATACAAAGTCCATCTGCAGTTGACCGTACTGTTTACACAGGGCATGCGTTGAAGTCACAAAGGAATCGGCAGCAAGAAGCACGAAAGCAACCAGGCCAGGAGTCGTGTCAGTATACAATGCCAGTACAGTAAGGCAGAAGGTTGAGATAGCCGAGAGGCCTTCAAATCGATACATAAGCCATGCTTGCAGGCTCCAGTAAAAATGATCCATGCCTTGAAACTTGTCAACAACGGAGATGACCCGACTCTGAAATCGCTCCTCCGCGCGAAAGGCACGAACAGTTGTCAGCCCATTCAACAACTCGCCAAAGTTGGACAATAGCGGCGTCAAAGAGACCATTTCTAGCCGCCGAAGACTTTGTGACGTTGGTAGGAAGCGTAAGAAGATGAGCACAAATGCTGCAGTCATGATGAGCGAAAAAAATAGAAATGTCGGCGTCGCAGTGGCAATGACTAGAATTGATGAGACCCAGGTAATTGCCTGGAAAGCAATCGCCTGGAATTGTTCACTGATATTGCCATCTACCACGCCAATGTCTGATGTCAATCGGTTCATTAACCGCCCAACAGGAGTGACATCGAAGAACCGAAACTGAGCATGGGTAACTCGAGCCATGACTTGCTGGAACAGCGTCTGTCCAGCGCAATAGACAACCACCACCATGAGCAATTGGGATATAAGAAGGGTAATCGACAGGAAAGAGACTATCGCGAAAAAGGTCCATAACCAGGGGCGAACGTCATTGCGCGGGGAGGGTAGATATTGCGTAGGATCATGGGGCACAAAGTAACTGTTCGCGTTGAACTTCGAAGAGCTGTAGAAGGCTGTTGGAAATTTTTGGTTCCAGTTTGTGATACTGGCAAAGGAAGACGATGGGCGGCTGTAGGCTTCTCCCCAGCCCTTGAGGAACCATGACTGCCCTACAGATGACAGACGATACACAGTTAACACCAAGACAAGGATTAGCCACCAGCGATATTTGCCAGCCCGAATGTAGGTCCAGTAGACTCTGGCCTGGACCCCCCACTCAGCTCGATGCTCATCTTCGATGAACTTCGCCGGGACTGCGTTTGCTTCGTCTTCTAGATTTGCTACCTGATCTTCGGTGTCCTCGTGATGATCTATTTGAGGATCATGATAGTTTTCGGTGATGATATTTGGAATTGTTGCTTTGTCATAACTTGAGGCGCGTCCGTCCTCTATGTGAATCACCTGGTCGGCAATGGTCTTGACCAGGGACGGACGATGTGTCACAAGAACGATTGCACGATCTTGCATCAGTGGTCCTGCTAAACACCTTCGCACAACATACTCCGCAGTGTTATGATCCAATGCGGATATCGGGTCATCCAGGAGAAGGATTCGAGAAGCACTATAGACAGCTCGAGCCAAGGCTACTCGAGCTTTCTGGCCACCCGACAGCCCGATACCGTTCTCTCCGATAAAGGTAAGATCGCCATGCTTAAATTGAGACAGATCTGGCAGAAGGGCACATGCTTCTAAAGTCCTTTTGTAGCGTTCTTCCTGGTAAGGAGCCGAAAAAAGAATATTGTCGCGAATGCTCATACTCTGTAGCCACGGCGTCTGCGCACAATAACCCATCATTTCATTTGGAATTTGCGGGAAGCCGTCGAGTATATCTAACTCTCCGAGTAAAGACTGTAAGAAAGCTGTTTTCCCAGCCCCGACTTTACCGGTGACAACAGTCACGCCCTTTCGTATCTGTAGCGACACGTCTTTGAGCACAGGAGTTAATTTTCCAGGCCATGCAAAAGAGCATGACGCCATCATGAAAGAAAAATCGTCTGACTGATCGTCAACAGGCATCTGTTCCTTATCTGGCTCGGACATGAAGTCTTCGATTCGGCCTAAGGCAATAGCCGCGTTGATGAAAGATGTAATCAAACCGGGAATATCGCGTAGTCGGGTTTCTAGCATGGCGAAGAGTTGCAAGGCGGGGAAAATAACATCAATCCGAAGCTCATAGCCCGCTAGCATGGTGTAGGCGTAAAGTGCGATGACTGGGAAAATACCACTAGCAAAGGCATTGACAAAGCGTATCAAGATACTCCACAATGTGGTAACGATCCTTAGATTTAGTTCATGCTGACGGGCCTCCATGACTTGCTCAAGCCAATGGTCTTGCCATCCATACCATCGTAAGTGTCTAATTGCCTCAATAAATTGCGAAGTGGCTTGCAGGCGAGCATCAGTAGCTGCACGCCTGATTCTTTCCCAACGCAAAAGGTATCGAGTGATGATGGCATTTAGGACTTGTCCAATCAAAACAGCCACGATTCCAAGGAAGCAGGCTGGGCCAAAAAGTGTCCAAACGAGGGCGATGGAGAAAATTAAGCCTATTGGCTTATCTACCAAGACATCAACCTCCCAAAATCGCTGTGCAACTTCATAAACGTCACCTCTGAGGAGGTTGAAGATTTTCCCTAGCGATGCAGTTTCTTTAGCAGCCACAGGCTTAGTATGGCCTCTTTGCAACCGGAACCAGCTCCATAAATTTCGTTTCTTCGACACTTGCGGTTCTTCATCATCTCGCGAAGGGACATTTTCAATTCCATTCTCACTAAATTGATTTTCTTGGGTATCAAACTGCAGGCCGATAATAACCTTCCGTGAAAGTGCTTTCTCATATACCATCATCACCATCTCGCCTCTGGATCTTTCATAGCATCGCCGGCCATACCAAAGATTCAAAACTTGAGTTTGAGTGGCGACGAGTCTGATGACGAGTAGACCGAAGGCGTATGTAAGGGACTTGCGCTTTGTCCCATTTGGGTCCTCCATGCCTCGTAAAAGCTGCTGCAGGAGGACCGGGGTTATGAGATCTGTGGAAAATCAGAGTTGATCCTCATAAAAAAACAAAAAAACAAAAGGAAGCAGTGAGAGACATACCACAAGCCATTTGTACCATGGCAACCGTCAAAATGATAAATATGTCTATAATGTTTGCTCTCAGGACGCGGCCAAGAACAGAACCTTTCATCTGACGAAATTTATCATGGAGTCGCTGATGTTGGAACTCAAACCCAAGAGACCAGACATCTGATTCATTTAATTGCCTTTTTTTCCCTAAAGAAATCAATGGCTCCATCCAAGAGACCGTCAGAAAATGCCATAGACGTAGGTTATCTTCTGGGCTGCGATAATCGCTCGATGGGTGTTCTCCCACAGCACTGATATTAACACAAGAGAGCGATGGTTCTCGGAAAGGCATTAATAGAATAGTCACTATAGCCAGCAAAGCCATAGCAGCAGAGATGAGGCGTGCGATGGTGTTGAGACTGGGATCTTGATATGATTGCATCGCCAAGACCGTCTCAACTGTGAAGTCCAATAAGAAGAACGTAATCATCCATATCGAGCATGACCTTGGTCGTTTGACTGCTATCAACACACATATAGTCGCCTGTCATTCTATTAACACAAGCAATGTTGGAAGCGGAGGGAGGTCCGCTTACCCACGAAGTGACTAAAGCAACCGAGGGATAATGAATTCTTGGTGGCATACATTGCACCAATTCTGCAGAAAGTCCAATTGCCGAAATTGCGAGAAGGGTAATAGTCCATTTGAGAGAAGGTTTACCCTCTCCTAGGGGAACTGTATGGCACTCTTTGGCCTCTGATATGAACGGCAAGGTCCAGATGGGACGCCAAGACGAAATAAATAATTGGAAAGCATGACAGATAGCAAAAAGCAAGACTATCGAGACCGGCACACAGGCAAGGTACGGCAATGCACATACGTCCTGCCCAGGTTTGGTGGTCATTGGTCAGTTCCTCGTGCGGTCAATGCAAGGAATATCTTACCCAGATACGGTGACAGACAGGCAGGCTTGTACCCTGAAAGAGAGGATACTGTTCCATCTTATTTACCACGGCAGGAACATTTGCAGCTCTAAATTGCCATGCCTGGAAGCAAAATGGAGAAGGTATATGAAGTAAAGCGTACGGAGTACGGGACGATGGAGCTGTTGGAGCTGTTTGCGGGGGGAAGCTGGACCATTGTTGATCCGAGCCGGTCTATAGAACAACAAATTGCGGCCGCAATCAAGGAACAGGTTTATAGACCTGGCCAGGATATCTGAATCTCGAGCCAAGTGCTCTGAGGAGGTAGTTTTCCATACGCTACGACAGATCCTATAATTCAATTTTATAGTTCCAAGGTTTCCGCTGTTGATTCGACCAACTTCGCGAATTTGATACCGGGCTAAACTCTCAAAAACAGAGCATCCAAGTTGAGGTACTGCTAATTTATGTTTTTCCATTGCGCCTTCTGCCAAAAATTTCTCTCTCGCGTCTTCAGGTCTGCGCTTTGAAGTATTGGTCGCGTTGCTCTTTTTAGTTACCACCACTATCCCAACCTCCATCACCTCCATCACCAGGTCCCCCGCCTCCAGGGCTCCATCCTCCACCTCCACCTCCGGGGGGACCACCACCACCTCCGGGGCCTCCAGGGGAACCACCACCACCACCACCTCCTCCCGACCCGCCGCTGCCGCCTCCAGGGCCTCCACCTCCCCAACCTCCAGAACCTCCGCTACCAGGGCCACCAGGACCCCAGCCTCCGCCTCCGTCTCCACCACCTCCAGGGCCCCAACCACCTCCAGGGCCACCACCTCCAGGGCCACCACCACCAGGACCACCACCACCACCAGGACCACCACCACCACCAGGACCACCACCGCCACCAGGACCTCCTCCTCCTCCTCCTCCTCCACCAGGACCACCACCGGGACCACCTCCTCCTCCACCACCAGGACCACCTCCTCCTCCACCACCAGGTCCCCAACCTCCGCCCCCCCCAGGACCGCCCCCAGGACCTCCGTATTCCTGGGCCTCTTCAGCCCGTGCAATGATCTTAGGGTCTATCACAGCAGCAGCAAAGGCATTGCCTGTGAGCCCTATCAGAGTAAGAAAGTAACCTAGGTGCATATTGAACCCAATCAAGTTAAACACCTAGAGAATCAATCAGAAATGTACTATTTCAAGAAGCCGAGGACTGCTCACTTGAGGAATGTTAAAAATCGAAGCTATCCTCTTATGAATAGGAGTGTCGCCAGTGAACACGAAGCCTTTATAATCTGTCGTTGCTTTGGCGCGCCCGGGATGAACAGCTAAGTTACCAACGAATACCCCCCGACGTCTTTCAAGTTGTAACCAAAGGAAATATGTCCATTATGCCGATACTAGCCCGTACATTCAGTTCCAGACATTGTCGCACAAAGCTTGGAGACTCAACGCCTGAATCTTCCAAGGTTGTGTTTTGGATTTTCATATCAACTCCGAATTGGTGCTAGTAAATGGTCTATTTGACAGAAAAGACACCCGTGGACTGCAGATATAGGTTTCTGTTATTTTCATTGAAATGTAACTCCTAGAGGAGCTTTCAATCATTAGTATCAGTTTACGTGCTATTTTATAGCCACGTATTTTCCAGGCTAAACATTCAGAAAAGGCAAGAAAATGGGGAAATAAGAGTTGGAGGGGGAGAGATGTGTGACAAGATGTCCCTTGCAATGGATATTGAAAATTGATTCTCAACTACGGGCAATAAAACTTGGACCAGTCACACGGCTTCCCATGTCTTCAATTTCAACCCGTCTTGGCATGGTATTACAATGTAGTTGGGGTCACGGTTTCAATTACCTGAATTGTCTCATCAGGCACGAAAAGCATGACTTATCTCCACAATTGCCAGTGACACTGTGTCATTGAAGGCCGGGGATGGATTACGATGAGTATGGAAATCGTGATACCCCAACACATTACAAGAGATCTTCACTTGCCTCTACCCGTTGCACTTAAATAGATTGTATAAGAAAGTGAGCAATATCTGTCAATTATGGTGAACAATTTTCATAATCATGGAGTGATGCTATTCTCAAAAAATTGCAAGAGAATTCGGTGGGCTTGCGACTCCTCCGACGACCTGAAGTGTAATTAGCAGTCTTTCAAAAAGAAATACTAGTTTCAAATTAGACCAACCTTCAGCGGCATACTTGACAGAAAAAAGCTATATCTGCCGGTGGCTTTGCAGTGAGCAGATAGCTTTTCAAGGTCGAACTGCTCACCGATGGGAGTGCCCCATCCTGCTAGAACCCACTCATGAAGATTAAACCTTGGATCTGCATGGCTTCCACGAATCGGGGCACGCTCAAAGCTAGGGTGATCTCCAGCAACAGCCGCAAATTGGTGCTCCCACAACCAACGCAGAGTTTTTTCGGATGCCTCGACACCAATAAAATCAGGAGACTGCCGATTTGGAAGATCTCTGCGCTGCTGATCATTAAGCTTACTGTACTCTCCAGCAAATCCACTGCGAATGAAAAGAATGTCTCCTTTCCTTAGCTCAACATTTTGGTACTTGATGACTTGTTCAAGTTGATCGACCGTAATGTCCACGGATGATAGAGTAGAAACCGAAATGGAGTTCTTCTTCGCCCAGTCGGCGTAGTCTACTAATACTCCACGGCCGGTTATCCCCCCGTGTTCGACAATGGCTGTATTGGAGCTGTATTAGGGATAGCATGGATGAGATTCTAGTCAGAAGCCACATACCATGAGTGCCAATCACATCGGAGCCTTCAATATCATCTGTTGTGTGCCCGTTATAGAATTTCCGGTGTTTTTGATTAGCTACAGGTGAGTTTGTCAATGAAAATCCCAAGAAGAGTATGGGGCCAATAAAAGCTAACCATAGTGTCTAAAGCCATCCCATTGACTGGAACCCTGGCTGTTGAATGTCAAAATATCGTCATAAACACAGTTTGGCTCCCTAAGCACCAGCTGTTGCTTGAATGGATCTCTGTTGAAGCTAGGATACGTTGGCATATTGAGGGGCCAATCTAGGGAGATGCGAATGCCGGTCTTGATTTCTTTTGCAGCCTCCACGACTACTTCCGGTGAAAGGAGGTTCAGGGTCCCCAGCTGGTCATCTTTTCCGAAACGACCCCAAGCATTTCCAGCAGGACCGTTGGGATCTAGTGGGAGAGCCTCGAAGGGGAGTGTTTCGTCACTCCAAGCAGCTGTCATCGTGTATGAAGCAGATTTGGTTCAAGTAATGAATTCAATATCTTGAGTAAAATTGCGACGCCAGAGTAGTGGAAGAGAATAATCAACTGCTGGATGAGCGTTCAACCACGGTTACTTTATATACTGTGATCCCCCCCCACAACCCCACATTTCGATTCACCCGCGGATCGGATTCATATCCGGACCCAAATGTATTGTCGGCATTCCCTCCGCTTCACAAATGGCTTGTTCGGAAAACTGATAGATTGGTCAAAACATAACGAGCAAAGTCTTGAGCTCTGTAAGACTAAACTGTGGCCCGCAGAAACAATATAGATTCTCGAGCACTCACACAGCCCAACATATAGATATAGTCACACTGCGCAGGTTATAAAGCCATCATGTACTATAGGCTGGTTAGCCTAATCGTTACAGGCTCATTTTATTAGGTAGAAATTGGATTAATTGGAAGTGACCATTACAACCCTCTAGTATCTTCTTTTGATCCATCAGTTGGCGAAGTCTTCAAATCTATTTGGCTAGATATATAATACTTTGGGTTTGAACAATCTGATACCCAAATAGACGCTGAATTTTGGATTTTAATGACACGTCATGTGTAAAGATAGATTCTTCATAATATCGCTCAAAAACGAATCAATCATACGATGTATCAGTTTTAACACGAATCGCTCCAATCGTATACGAAAGACAGATTATGACATGAACAGACAGATCACCAAGCTCATTGACTTTCGGACCAGTCGGGCTCTAGTCGCTCTAACATAGAATCCAACTTAGTGTTAATGTCCAGTAGTGACAACTCGAGGGCGCTGATGTCCCTTTCGATTTTGCCGATCTTGCTATGGATATTCGCATCTTTGTTTATAATAGTCTCTAACAGAGATTCTAACGCATGTGCAGTATCAGCGTCAGATCTTTGGTTGGTACCGTTGCTTTCGGCATGGGATTGTTCTTTTGGTGGACTCAGTAAGCTTGAGGGAAAGTCAACAGAGGCATTAGACCCTGAAGTAGGCTATTAGTGACCAATATTAAAGACCGGCAAGATTGAAGCACATACGCCTAGGGCGTGAATGAGACTCATTGTCTCGCGGACCACTATCCGGGGCCCCATCCCTCTCAACTTGATCAATATGTGAGATTAATTGGTCCAAAAGCTCGTCAAGTTGATTGGACTCGCCGCATGAAGTCGTTCTATTCTTGTAGGATTCTTTTCGCCTCGTAATGCTAAACCCCACAAAGCATTCCAACGATCCCGTACTATATAAATACGGAAGGCATTGCGATTCTGTGAAAGCTTGAGAAACAGCTTCATAGAACAGCCTGCGGCTGTTCACAGTTATGAGAGATCGGAACTCGAGGCAATATCGTAAAATCATGATCTCTTCGTGCCGCGTAAGGGCCTCATAATTCTCCTCTTTGTGCTCTGACTTCCTCGAGCCGTGAGTATGAGGCGCCGGGCATCTTGCACGCTTTGGCATTGAGGGGGTGAAACCGAAAGGCTTGACAGTTTGAGGAACGAGTGAAAAAAACCGACCCGAGGAAATGGTTCCGTCAAAAACGCGTGCCTAAGACTGAACTAGTTTGAGTTGCAGTTCCTTATCGGGATAGATGATCGGTGATCGACTGCATATGGCAGGGTTTCCTGGTGAGTTGTCCGTCATATATCAGAGAAGAATGTTGTCAAAAATGAAGTTCCCCATTCATGGATTCTAACTGGTGTGCCAAGTCCACTTTATTGAAGCCGTGGAATGCTACAGCTGCCGAAGATGTACATTGTTCTAAACCAGTGGGGAAAGTTTTTCTATTAATGGTAAAAAATGTGTTTAAAACACGGAGATTATGAACATTAGAGGCTCAAATTAACCAATGAAGGCGAGTAGTCTCATCGTTGACATAAATTATGTAGATCTTTACGCGTCGACTGCCACTGCCACCAAAACACCCTCTTCACTATTGATTATAAGATTCCTTGTACAGAAGAAATGAAGATCCTGGGTTTATCAGCTTCCTATTGGGCTTGGCTTGTAAATTTTCTCTCCAAGCCGCCAATCCCGGCTGTGTCATGTATGCCTCCTCCAGAGTTCCTCCATGCTCATAGGTAGCTTTTCAGTTGTAAGATCTTTCACTAATAGTCGGTATATTGTTTTCTTGCCTTTTTTTTTTTTTTTTTTTTTTTT
>KZ119599.1:18698-30047 GCA_002153405.1 Mycosphaerella populi pn0402
TTTTTTTGGAGTCGCAATCTTTCCTTCAACAAGCGTAAGACATCCAGTATAGGCAGGATATTATTTAAATATTCAATGAGCTCTAATAAGTTACCAATAATACCATTAGTCACAAGGTGAGAAAGATCCATGGATTTTTAATGCTTCAATTTTAACATACCTTTGGGAATTCCGTGAACTTTCCACGGTCTATCTCTTCAGCTAATATGCTGTTTTCCAGCTGAAAAAGACATTTGAGTTAAACTATATAGAATCTGGAAGATTGATGCGACGCGACGTGGTACACAGTTGACCCATGCCAGTTATTGACGACCAAAGCTTTTGACCATGCTCGTAGCAATGAGGGTACCTGCATCGGTCCTTTATCTTGAAATGGGAAGGCCGTGAAACACCCGGCTAGGCGGGGCCTTTCTGTCAGATAAACCTTCAAAAATGATTGCCGAATGTACAGCATTGGTGACAACATGGAGCTTTGTTTCTGTAACAATGTTGCTCATGACCCTAGGAATAAATGCTTTAATATCGCTGTTTCTTCGCACTAATATATCAACTAAGTCAACAATTTGAACTCGAACCCACCAATATGAGAATAGGTAAGCGACCAGTGGAATGCAAAATGCCTTCTGGACAATGGCAAGACTAGTTGACAATGCTGAAATTATTCGTGATCCTCCCTTTCTAGTCCGAGTACAGGAAAGGAAAGGATTAAAGCCCAGCGAGGGCTATCAGCTGTGTTTGAATATCTCTGTGCTATACTTTGGGGGTGGACTATCCCTGATTAAAAGTGAATGGGACTTTTTTAGACCAATTATTGAGATCTCAGAGATGTCCGCTCTATTTGGCATATTCAGACATTCCAGCCAGCCTTTTGCCTTCTTCCTTTAGCACATATCTTGAGATGGCATTCATTCATTTGCCTCTAGTATTCTTCCCCTGGAGCCTTCATCGCCAAGGCCAGCAAAGTGTATATGAAGCGAACTATTATTGGAGCATATAACGGGATAGAGCAATAAACTTCTGGACTTATTTTTTTTTGGAGAGCCAGCGGAGGGGGAAGGGGCAAGGGAAGCCCAAATACAAAAGGCCCAACCATCATTTCAATTGTACTTTAATATACAGAAGTAACTAATTCCGTAGTGCTTAAGCTTTCTCTTGGAAAGCAAGGGAAGATTCTCAAATGATATGAAAAAGTAGGGTATAGCGAAAGAAAATGGATGAAGAGAAGAAAAAAGGCGTCTAGCACAAGATATACCAAGAAGGTCAAAGCCCGACAATATCGTCGAACTTCACTTACTCCACGCTGAAGTAAGCAATGGTAGAAGAGAAGGTGCCAAGATTAGCAGTGACATTGGCCAAAGATTTGCCATCCTGTACAATCATGTTCTGAACACCAACGGTGTTCAGAACAAAGACATTCAAGCCACTGGTAGAGCCCTCAACGCTGAAAATCTCACTTTGGCAATTCTCAGGAGAGGGGAAAGTAGAGCAATCCGTGCTATAGTCATTGAAGAAACTATACAGACCGGCACCATAGATGGAGATGCTTGAGCCATCCAAGACACGAAGACCATAGGAATCGCAATTACCTGTAAGGCAATTGCTGTAGTCGGGGTCGCTGAGGGTAGTGTTGGTGGGGTAGGGGCCATTATTCACGTCAGGTTTGGGCATGTAGTATCTGTAAAATTATCAGTTAGGCGGCGCGTCAATTTGAGCTTGTGACTGGTACTCACGGTGTTTCAGTCTGGATGAATCCTCCCACGACATCGCTAGCTCCCGCGAAGTTGTACTGGTAAAGATGATGATGCTCAACTGCGGTGCCCCAGCTATAGCAAAAAACCATTAGTTTACTGATAGATCTTGATGCTTCCCTATTGCACTTACAGCCAGGTGTTATTTCCTTCAACCAATAGTCCACGGCCCGAGAAAACAGAGATCTGGGTGTTGTTCGAGTCATCAATATCGTGGTCTGCAGTCCATAGCCACACATTTTCCAAGTATGCGCCACTGGCGCTCTTGGTAATGTGGAATGACATGTATGCAACTTCACACTCCTTGGTGGGCTGGGCAGTCTTAGGGCATTGGGAAACCTGTTGGTCCGAGCCATCAAATCCACCGATACGTGTGTGAACATCCCAAAGCCCAGAACCAGAGTCCGCGGCCAAGTTGTACTCGATCAGGACAGCACCTGGGGCAGAGCCCGTGGTGCTCACAAGAGTGTCAGACCACTCAATATGGCCTGAGTCTCCTGACTTGCCAACTTGTACAACCGGTGTAGGGTTGGATACATCAGAAAAGGCATCCCCGCTGGCCATGATGACAGGGTATGCCTCGCCAACGATCTTCAAGCCGGGAGGGAAGTACAGAGTACTAGTGACCTTGTAAGTTCCTTGATCAATGAACAGAACGTTTCCGGAAGATGCGGCCTTCGTGACAGCATCTTGAATAGCAGAAGTGTCATCGGTGGAGCCATCACCCTTTGCACCGGCAGTTCTGAGACTGGTGATGGAGGATGCAGCCACGTCCTCGTACTGGGGCTTCGACTTGGTGTAGTAGTTAGAAGAGCCACTAGCCACCAATCCGCTAGGGCGAGAGGGGGCAGTGTAGGTTCCTTGGAAGCTGGTAGGACCATCAGTTGTGTACTTATGTCCCTGACCCCAGCCAGAGATGGTAGTCGAGCCGCCTTGGAGAATAGTATTTCCTGTAGAACCATTCACGGCGACAGGAGTCGTGTCAAGGACAACGTTCTCGAGAATCAGACTACCATTGGAATAGTCCGAGGTTTCCCAAGCTGTAGAGATGGCAGCCTTGCAGCCTGAGATAGTGGTGTCCAGAATAACGGCGGAGCCAACAGTCTGGGCACCAGCGCCACCATTCTCGAAAGCAAAAGCAGTAGTACAGTCGGAGATGCTGACACCCTGGTAAGTCCAGCCCCAGTCCCAAATCTGGGAGATACCAGTCACGGCATTTGAAATGGTGAGGTTGCGCATGGTAAACTGCTGACTTCCAATGTTCAATCCATATAGACCACCAGTTGTAGAAACATCGGTCAAGAAGCCACCGGAGCCTATGGCGGAGTTAGCTTGGGTCTCGATTTGTTCAAGTGACATCGCTTGCTTACCGTTCTCAATGAAGATTCCTTGGTGTTGAGTACCATCATCTGCGCTCATATCGATTTCCACATTTTGAATGCTGGTAGCTTGTCCAACAGGCCAGTGAATACCAGTAGCAGCAGTAGTTCCGGCGATGCCAGTCAAATCAATCTTCAAGTTGCGAATTTGTCTATAGAAAACATTGGTGGACGTCCAACCCTGGTTGCCCGTGTCTTGGTATTGGTCACCATCAATCACTGCCAATCCTGTAAACCCAGAAGCTGCCTTGATGACTGGAAGTGAGTTAGGGTTGCCGATGATCTGGGTGAAGTAGTAGTCGATAATCGGAGTCGAGACAACGTAAGTTCCCGCAGGGAAGTATACAATTGCCGGAGTAGTCGTCGAGGTTTTGCCATCTGCTGGTCCGAATCGGTTACCTGCAGTATATGAGTTTAGAATGATGGATGTGAAAGCATTGGGAGGATAATCTGTTACCGTCACTTATCGCCTTGTTGATAGCGGCGGTATCATCAGTAGTGCCGTCACCTATATTGAATAAATGTATAAGCAATAGTTCCATCTATAGATGCATGAAAAAGCATGATTTGTACCTGCAGCGCCGTAGTCCTTAACATTACGGAAGACCTTGTATCCAGAGGGATCCGAATTGAACGCCGCCACTCCTTGGTGAGTGATGTCCTCCAGCCAGAAAGATGCAGCATCCGCTTCTACGACGTGAGTAGACTGCTTGGGCCGGGTGAAGCCCGAAGAAGGGCTGGGAGTCGCGCTGTAAGATGCACTCGAAGTATGGGACGGGTGAGGGTGAGGGTGAGGATGATGGTGAGGGTGATGGCCATGGTGCTGCTCACTACGGACATCATGCATGCCGGGGTGTGCCTGCACACCCGCGAGCAAAGAGAGGCCAGTGACAATCTTGGCGAAATACATGGCGCGCCAGGTAAAGAACGAATGGGGGGGGGATCACAAATATTTACAAGAGCGGGTGGCGCTTCCTTATAACCCTTGGGGGCACTTCTGTCGCGCGGTGGATGGGGCTAAAGCCAATGTGATCCATGAAGCGCCCTGGTGCATCCCAGCCCAACGTGGAACGGAGAAAGTAGTTTGAACGCGCCTTTGTGGATTTGATACAGTTCTATCCATACAATCCTACCCCGGCATACAACTTGAGACGGGGAATAGATTGCAAATGACCCTTTCATTCAAGGTATGACCAGGCCTGGCATAGCTAGACCCTCTCAAGCATGGCGCTAACATCCAGACTGTCACGCCGGTCTTCTTCCCTCATCATCTGAGTGGCAAGACTTGGAATAAGCCGTGTCGATCACGCCCCACGGGGATAGCGCTCCCCTGTCGATACCATCAGCTGCCGCCAATAAGAATGGATTGGGGAACCACATCACATTATGCATGCGATTGAATAGGACTAGTCTGGGAGGGAAAGTTCACAAGATGGAAGCAATCCATGACTAGCTGCAGAAATCCATTTGCCGCCACGCATGCGACTCAGGGGTCATGCCGAAGAGTCAGGTAACCCTGCAACCCGACCCGAGCCCATACAGTGTCGACGACGCTAAACATCCTGAAGGATGACCAGGCTCTTGATATTATCCTACATACGACGGAGGCGCGACGGGGCTGGGGAAATTAAGTGGGGGAGAAGGGGCATTTGCCCCTCGTCCCGATCTCGATTAGATTTCAAGCAGGAGGTTTTCTCTGCTTCTATACTCGAACTAAGCCCTAACCACGGTCGCAATGTGGACCCGGCAACATACCCGGCCCTCAGGGCTTCGAAGCTTCGTTACCTTCGTATTCCAGTTTGACCAGAAGATCCTTGCGATCCTGCCCAGTCTCACCATGGTTTGGAAATGCCGTTGGCCAGAAGGGGCCTGTGGCTGCAAGCTAGTGGGACGTCCCACTTGCCACTGAGGCCCATTTTACCAAGCCCCTGTGCATAGAGTAATGTAGTGTGTATGTATGTCGAATTCCGGGGTATTCTTGGAAGTAATTTTATTTTATTTTTTTTTGTTTTTCTTCACGTTACACATAAATACCGAGGTTATCCCGGAGGACTTTTTGGGCGCGGACTTTTGAGTGCCCTGGCAGAGGACAAACGTGTGCAGTTCAGAAGGCAGGAGGATACCCTCGAGGGTACCTAGGTATGCCGTGAAAGACTCACGTTTAATACTGAGTGGTTGGAGATGTGTCTGTTACTTTACTGGCAAGACTGAATTGCATGATAGTCGCAAACCAAGCTTGAAATCACTATGGTGTAGTGGCCCGAACTGTGAGGGCATAGTAACTAACCACCCTGGACCGCTCCCGAGGGCTTGATATATCGCCTTCAATGTGACTGGGCCATGTAATAGCAGCAGTTTGATACCTGTGAACCTTGGAACGTGCTCGACTCCGCGTATGAAGACATGGAGTGTATTCTGTGTTTACAATGAGGGTTCCAAGGTTGTGATTGAACTGTAACAGAGGGCCGCCAACTGCTCACTACAAGATATTTCCAATTCGGTCGTACCCTAACCTTGGAAGTACGTAGTTTACGGCTCGACAAAATGCTTCGTCTACTCGGATTTTCTTCCTGCCACTACTATCTAGGTAACATAGCAGTGCCCTGGAATTCCCTCGCTTGTTTGAAAGCGTGTTTTCCTTGGTGATTCTCAGCAACTGGTTAGGTAAATTTGAACGGCCCTGGGATAAGACTGGCCAGCGCATCTCTCCTGCAACGCTTGAAGGATCACAACTTCCAAGCACGATCAATGACTCCTGGCTTGACGGATTCGCCGGGGACTTTACAGGGGATCGTTCTTCAAGTTCGTAAGATTCTGCATCACAGACAACGATCTGAGACGCAGGATCTCCACGACGGGGTATATTTGCGTGGAGGCCCTAAGCCCGGCACCAACTAACGCCCTAGTTGGGCCTGTAGTGTTTGCCAACTACTTCGTATTATTTTCCTGCGAAAAGGGTGTGATGCCAATGCTCAACGACGCCCAGGATACTTTATGCCAGATAAGTTGGACGGTCTCGCTCCATGCAGAGTACTCCGTATTCCGTACTGATTTCGAGTCCAACGGCAGCATCCAACCGCGTTGACTGACGCGTAGTTACGAGGGCCATCCACGAACTACTGGGCGAATCGCGCGTACCTTCCACTCCATGATGATATTCAGCTCCTTTGGTGGTCGTCTTTGTTCGATTTGATAAAAATAACCATGGCGGAGGAGACACGAGCTTTCGCGCTCTTTGCCAGGGTCATGTGACCTGCAAAGCTTTACTGACTCGCCGCTCTCTCCATCTCCGCGTAAAAAAAATAATAATCCCTAGGGCCACTTCTCACCTCCCCCCAATATCCCCCCCTTCCTACTTATCTGGCCCATCGTCCCTCTCGAGCAGAGGAACATCCGCGTCTCCTATATCCTCTTGCGTTCCTGGCCCCTGCGAGCGTGGCTCGGCGCGACGGGTCGCGATCAAGGTCGTGTCACGGAATCGCACATCCGGCAAACCCCCATCGAGTCCAATAGATGCAAATCGACTGATGTGCCCTTCATCTGACACTATCTACGACGTCGCGTGTCCCAGTCGATAACTGTCTTCGTCCTTGAAGTCCCACGAAATACAACCCTCCCATCGCCCAGCTTCCTCGACATTCCGTCATTCGTATTGGTCGCTACTTCTCCAGCGCCCAATCGATAGCATCGCCAATGTCTAAACGCGGGGCCTACGGTGACCACATGCGCAGAGACGAAATGGATTCGGGTTTTGGAATGCCGGGCACGCCAGAGGAGAAGCCCCAACGGGCTACAGCTGCTCAAATGGCAAATCGAAAGTAAGTGCGAAATTCCTGGCTCGGGTTGCTTTTTGTCACCCCACACGCAGATAGACGTGGGAAAACGAGAATGCACCTA
Organism: Mycosphaerella populi pn0402; assembly: GCA_002153405.1. Lineage (NCBI taxonomy): Eukaryota > Fungi > Ascomycota > Dothideomycetes > Mycosphaerellales > Mycosphaerellaceae > Mycosphaerella > Mycosphaerella populi. The sequence goes on from KZ119599.1 coordinate 25,723, forward strand.
ACATCGCTGTTTCCCACAGAATCAGAGAAGTGAAACGACGTCCTCGGGGTACAACGCCGACATCTGGGCCCGAATCTAGCGGTGTCTTTTCTTCTATGTCATCTGCTCCATCATTTTCTCCCAGCTCTACATCCGGCGGATTCTCCGCGCCTTCAACCCAGTCGACTGGGTTTACATTTGGCCAGAGTCAAAGCTTCCCCGGAGCTTCAAACCCCTCTGGCCAAGCCCCCTCGAATCCTTTCTCTTTCAACGGAAGCTCGGATCTTCAGTTCTCGGCAAATAACAATGCGTCCAACAACCCATTCTCATTTGGCAGCACCCCCGCCTCTCAGCCTGCTCCCAGCACTGGCTTTTCGTTCGGCAGTAGTTTTGGTAATAATAAACCTGCCCAGCCCACTCAAACGCAACCCTCGTTTTCTTTTGGCGCTCAGCCAAACACGAGTTCTACGAGTAATGGTGGTCTCTTTGGTCAACAGACTACAAGCAACGCTCCTGGTGACTCCATGCAAATGTCCCCGGATTCCAAGCCGAAACAACCAGTCTCCAATTCGTCGTCTTCATTCCAAAGTCGCAATATCTTTGGAGACTCAAACGCGTCTCATTTGTTCTCACCGGAACCTGAAGCCCAAGCAAGCAATCCATTTGGTGGTTTCAAATTTTCATCCGGTTCATCAGAGAAAGCCTCAAGCGATAAACAGAATGGATTCGCAGCAAAACCAGATTTTGCAGCGCCAACTTCTTCCGCCGCCGCCGCCGCCGCTTCCACCCAAACCCAGCCCTTCTCAGGTCTTTTCGGGGCCACTTCGGCTTCGGAACCCAACAAGGCGAGCGCAGCCCCGTCGAGCACCCCCTCGCCAGCTCCATTTACGTTTGGAGCACCCAAGATCACTGAACCGGCATCCACCACCACAACAAATACTGGTCAAGATGACAATCAATCAAAACCATTCGGTTCTATCTTTGCTGGTGCATCTTCGGCGGCTTCAACGCCTTCCATATTCTCTCCTGCCCCGAAGGCCCCCGAGCCCGTATCCGCAAGTACAGTGAATGGGAATGTTGATCAGTCTAAGCCATTTGGATCTCTATTTTCAGGCTCTTCTACTTCAACTCATACCGCACCGCCATTATTTGCACCTGCATCTCAAGCTTCCAACTCTGTGGCTGCAACGGAGGCGAATGGGCAGACTGATCAGTCAAAGCCATTTGGGTCTTTGTTTACCGGGTCGTCATCAACTTCATCAGCACCTCAAGCATCATTCTCATTTGGAGGTGCTACTCAAAAACCATCAGAGTCCACGGGCACGAACGCCGTTGATGCTAGTCAAGATACCAAAGAACCTAAACCATTTGGATCACTTTTCACTAGTGCTTCCACTCCGTCTCTCGGTTCGAAGCCAGCATTTTCATCGTCTACCAATTCTAACAACCTCTTTGCACCCAAATCGTCCGAATATAAAGCTCCCGCAACATCTCAAACCGTCTCCAATATCTTCGCGCCCAAGGTCTCCGAGTCTATCACATCGAATACTGCCCCTTCTACTTCGAACATCTTCGCGCCCACAGCCCCCGCACCGACTGCTTCACTTGCCCCTCCTATCTTTGGATCCAAAATTTCCCAATCAACTGCACCGGCTACTGCCCTCCCTGCGCCTACGAAGCCTGCATCTGCATCTTCATCTCTTCAGGAACAAATTGCAGGCGTACACACGCCTGACTTTGGTGAAGTCAGCCAAGAAGTCAAGGACTTGTGTGAGATAGAATGGAAACTTCGTACCCTGGATATTTCCTTCAAGCAGCAAATTGCCGGTATTGATCCCGGCACCCATGCATTTGACGATATTATCGCATTCTACCTGCGAGTTCGTGATGCGTTAGGCAAGCCGCTGGTATTGCCTAAAGAAATTCTCGCATCAACGGCAAAGCACTCCACCCAGAGTGTTGAGCCTACCAAGCCCGAGCCTGTTAAGCCTACTCACGATGACGAAGATCATTCTGCCACATCAAATATCTTTGCGAAGTCATTTTCAACTCCAGTTCCAGCTTCGAAAGTGAAGACGCACGTTTCGGCTACTCCACCTGCTTCACAGTCGACTGATAACATGTTCGGCAATCTGAAGCCAGCCGCTGGAACTGCTGCTGCCTCTACCGAAAACATGTTTAGCAACCCTAAGGCTACCACAACACCTTCTGGTGGAATTCCAAAATTCGGTGGAGGATCTGCAGGCGTGGACTTCCTAGCTCAATTCAAGAAAAAGGCGGAGGCAAACGAGGCTGCAGAAAAGGCCAAGCGCAAAGCTGAAGACTTCGATTCTGATGAAGATGACGAGGCTGAGTGGGAGCGCCGTGATGCCGAAAAGCAACGTGAGAAGCGTGCTCAGTATGAGTCAAACTCGAACAAGAAAAGCGTGTGGGTGGAAGGTCAAGGCTTCAAGTTTGTTGAATCTAGTACCAGTGCTGGTACCCCGACGCCCCCTGCCAGCGGCGAGACTAATGGCGCATCCCCGTCTTCCACTGCTTCCGTTTTTGAATCGTCGAGTCGTCCAGTCTCCAACTCTAATAACATATTTGGTCGTTTATCTGCAACCCCGCAACCCACCGAAAAGGATAGTGATGGATCTGATGATGAGATCAAAGCCACCTCGTCCAAGCGACGTGCCCCTAATGACAGTGGATTTGAATCCACGGATGACCACACACAAAAGCGGCCTAAGTCCTCTGAACAGGAAACAACAAAGTCCAGCCTGGATGCCCCACTCCCTGCCCCGACTGCAGCCGCCAGTCGTAGCCTTTTCGATCGCATTGAATCTTCAACACCGCAGAATGATAAAACCGTGAACCCTTTCGCGTCACTGAACAAGGAAACTTCGGCATCTGCGAACCCTTTCGCCTCTCTCAACAAGGACAGCTCCGCAGCAGCCAATCCCTTTGCTTCTCTTAGTAAAGAGACCCCGAAGCCAGCCAATCCTTTTGCTTCAATAAGCAAGGAAGGCAGCCCTGCTCCGGCGCGTAACCCATTTGCTACTTCGTTGAGCAAGCCATCTACCTCCTCATCCCAAAGTAGCCTTTTCGGGGCCGCTACTCCCACTGCGACCCCTTCATTCGGCGCCCCGGCCAATAACACCTGGGACCCGAATACTCCCATAAAATTCTCTGCTAGTGGTACATCTAGTACTACTCCTGCCACGGCTGCCCCTGAAAAGACGGAGACAGAACCCTCGGGATCCGCGGAAGGTACGGAAGGTGGGGAGGACGATACTTCCGCTGGCTCAGTATTCAAAGGCTTGGCAAATGAAACCTCTGGAGAAGAAGACGAGGAAATGGTGTACACTTGCCGTGCTCGTGCGTTTAAATTGGCCACCGGCTGGACCTCACAAGGCACTGGAGTCGTGAAGCTTCTGAAGCACAAGACCACTGGCCGCTCTCGCATCCTCCTCCGCATTGAGCCTAATGGTAACATTGCCCTCAACACGTTCCTGAAGAAGGAATTTGACTATCAGATATCGGGCAACTCTGTTCAGTTGATGGTTCCCGTTGCTGATACCGCTGCACCGGAACATTGGGCTATTCGCATGAAGCCAGAATTTGTCAAGGATTTTCATGCCAAGATCGAAGAGATCAAAAATTAAGTTTGCATGCAATGTAATATATGAAGTTAATCGAGGTTTTTTTTTTCCCGTCACGCATAGTTAAGACATCAAGACTTAAGGCGCAAATAATGTAAAATACCATCATTTAGGATTATCTCAAGCTTATCATATTCGAGATTTTCATAGATTTCTTTACGACTACAACTCAAACTGTGGCTTCCCACTTTGAACCTCGTGGTGAATCGACGCGCACTAACTAGAGAGATCAGTTGGAGCCAAGGAGGGATCTCCTGGATAGTAGTTAGTAGTGTCCCGAAAAGAAGGAGCAGTAGTCATGAAGGGGGGGGGGGCAAGGTGTTCGTATATTGGGTTATAATCTAGAGCTGTCAGCCTGATTAGTAGTAGTTAGCTGCTAGATCGGCATGTTTGGAACTTTCAAGACTTGATGCCGCTCGATTTAGCCCTAGAGTTTTTTTTTTTTTTTACTTTTATACATAGCTTACGCTTGCTGCTGATGCCGACACATGTATACATGAGAGAAGACTACGACGGTAGAAATAAATGTACGATGATAGAACAAAAAGGTATTTTTATTTTGAAAAGCCCCGACCGAACCCCAAGAGTAACATGGAATCAATGAAGCAAACACCAACTCAACGCCGCACAATTATGCGTCATCGACAATGGCGGTGTGCAGGCCCTTGGCAGACTTGACGTTGACGGCCTGGACGTGGGAGT
>KZ119599.1:31707-48301 GCA_002153405.1 Mycosphaerella populi pn0402
AGGTGTGTTTTGCGGTGTGTGCCAATCAACGCGCCTGTGGGCGAGAAGACGAGCGAAGTGTTATAATATTTCTTGGTGGAGGTCTCGAGCTCTGGGATACTGCCGCCAACCAAGTATGCATTGGCTTCGGCGGCGATGGCTGAGAGCGCGTGGAAGGACGGCGATTGTTCTTGTGTTGGGGGCGAGGGTTCGAGGGTTTCGGCGTACTTGGGGAAGTAATGTGTGCCATACGGAGAATTGAAGCACTCTGGAAGCACAATGAGACGGGCACCGGCGTTGGCTGCCTCCAGGACTTTGCTGCGAGCGTGGGAGAGATTAGCGGCCTTGTCGGCGCCTGATGCAAGCTGCACCAACGCAAGCTTTAGCGGTCTCTTCAGGAAATTAGCCATGCCCGTCTGGAAGTGTAATCTTAAACGTTCCAAGTCTCGCTCTCAAAAGGGGAACCTTGGAAAGGGATGCAATGTTTATAACTGACGCGATCGCTCCGAACGGCGGGGAAGGGGAGAGACTGCGGCGGAGGAGCGGAGTACGTTCCGATAAGGTCGGGTGCGGCCGCGAGGTCTCCAACTCCGCGTTGGAGTAGGTTTATGCTTTACGAGATGGCTAGCCTTGGAAGTGTTTAGGGGTTTATTTTCTTTGGGTCTTATTTTCTTTATTCATTGAGTCGGTGATTCACGTTTGTACAGGGTTTCATTACACTCGTCATATATATCACTAGGTTAGGTACGAAGTGGTACGAGAAGCACTCCATGACCCGCTTCACATACCGTTCGCTGTCAACGCCAAAGATACTCTGGAATCCTTTAATGGGCTTCTCAGTGGCAGACAGTACACGCGATTAGCCATTTAGTCTCGTGGAGGCATGGCGATAAGGAACTGCTGACGAGTTGGTCAAGTCCTTGGCTTCTTTCTTGAAGTGAAGCTGCAGCCCAAGGGAAGAAACAATTCAAGAATGAACTGGAGAGCCAGGGTCGATTCTCCTTATCGGCAACTGAATTAGCTGCTTCGGCGACCATATGGCTCAAAAGGCATAAGTGCAACAACAGCAGCCATTACTATGTAAAGGCAAGCACAGATATAGATAGGGACGCTAGTGGATGTTTTAGCGAAGTGAGCGACGACACCGCTCACCATGCCCATTGTTCGATTGAGGCCAATGGCCACTCCGTTACCAGTACCTCGATGTGCGGAAGGGAAGATCTCAGGCGTGTACGCGTACAAGCAGCCATAGTAGATGTTAAGGGAAAATGATATAGCACAAGTAAACCCCAGGTTCTGCGCGGCGGTGCGAACTTGAGTGTAGCAGAAGAAGAAGATCATGGTAATCAAGGCACCGATGATCATGGTTCCACGACGGCCCCAGAACCATGGCAAGCTGCACATAGCACCCGCGAGGAGAGGGCCTAATATGCCGCAAGTATTGTTGATAGCATAATTTCGCCAAGTGATATAGTCGCTATCTTCTCCAAAGTGGGCTCCACGAGTAGCCAGATACTTGGGTAAGTACACGTTGTACAGAGGATAGGCTAATCCAATCAAAAGCCATGAAAACCATACGAGAGAGGTAGACAAGGCCATTTTTCGAGTTTCATAGAGGCCCTTGAAATGGAACTTCAATTCCTTTGGTGAGATTAGCCGTTGGCTCAGACTACCGAAGCCTGTATCGCGAGCTGTGGTGGTTCCACAGGCTGATAACTGTTCAACGGTCAACGAGCAAGATCTGCCATGCTTATTGGCGATATTCCTTAGCACTTGCACGGCCCTCTCATCCTTGCCATCTGCCAAAAGAAACTTGGGAGTTTCCTCGAGACGAATAATAGTTACTCGAAGGATGGAAAGTACGAAGACGAAAGCACCAGAAGTGTACCAGACATACCGCCACCCGGGATTGTTGTCACGAGTACAGGTAGCTGGCGGAGCGTCACACGAGTAGTTTGGAAGGAAAGCCCAAGCGAAAAGACCAGCAATCAACTGACCAAGGCCTGTGAAGCATCAGTTAGCCACGGGTTATTTCAAGCATGCAGATTGGGTGGTATCTCACCCCACCATGCGGCCATCAGAGTCAAGAGCCACTGGTGCCGACTAGGTAAATACTCAAGGAACACGGTAGTATCAAGTACTAGGTTTCCTCCAGCGCCAAATGCGCTCAGGGAGGTGAAGAGACCCAGTACTATCCAGTTGGGAGAAGCGCCTGCCACTATGGTAAAGATGGAAGAGACGAAGAGCGAAACATTGAAAGCAAAGCGACGGCCAATGATATCCGCAGAAAAGCCCCAAAAGATAGCTCCTATCAGCATCCCCGCGTAAACAGCTAGGGTTAAACCTGTATCAAAACTTGGTTTGAATTCGAGTTGGGCTTGCGTTGATATGATGCTTTGAATCAAGAGAATGAGGGAGTCCACAGCATAACCGAAACCATTGAGACAGAAGAGTTTGTAATGGGTCGGTGTGAAGCCAATCTCGTCAATTGCCTGTAAGACCACATCGCATTAATTTGAATATTCTTCGAGTGGTCAACTTGTCCCGTGAGTACAGAGTACACTCACGTTGTTCACCAATCTCATCTTGGCCGCTAGTACTTGGTCCACGCTCTCATTACCTAGAACATCGCCCTGGCCAATTGAGCGGTCCTCGTCTAGTGACGGGGATTCCGGAGACTTGGTCTTGCCAAGGACCTCGCCATGAGCTGAAGCTTCCACATCCATTGCGACAGGTGTGACAAATCCTCAAGAGGCGTATGTATCTGACGCAGTGGGGTGGGGAGATATGGAAGAGGGGGAAGGAGGTAGAATAAAAAGGAAGGAATCCCATGGTGGCTTTTTTTTCTGAATAACAAACCGCTTACGGAGACATGAGTTTCCCCTCGTGATTTCCCTCGACGCCTTGGAGTACTCGCGCACGGGGGCTGCTGATTGGCTGTCGGCGAGGCCCGTGCCAGATAAGGGCCAGCCAATCGCGTTGAGCGTTCGTGCATGTGCGACTAGGCCACATTTGGCAGAGATCTGCGCACCTTCCTCTAACCTCCTGCACGAGGCCCTCGACAAGACTTCCCATTGGCCATCCCGCAAGAAAGGGGTCGCTCCTTCCCCAGAATCTCGCGAGAGGATATCAACCCGCGTGGAGAGTTAAACCTTACTTTATATCTGGGATGTGGCATTTGTAGCCTTGCCATACATCACGCGACTGTGTTAAACGGCAAACTCCCAGGCAAAATGCGGGGAAGTTGCTGTGATTGGATAATCCATGAATCCATTCCAGGTCAAGGTTCTTCAACCGAGCATATTTCTATTAGGAATGGAGTATTACAGGCGCAAAAACCCCGAAATTACGATCTATTCAGTGCAGATCTTAGTGATGATCAGCTGCTCAAAACATTTGACATGATTCAGAAGCAAGGACTACTGAGACACAAGCTCATGGTATTGTACTCCGGAGCCGATCAGACTGTTCCAGATACAGTTGACAAAGAGAAGAGCTTGACAAGATGGAAGCATACCACCAATCACGGGGAACTTTTTCAAAGATGGGACCAGGAGCACACTTCCATTTTACCAAACGTTTCTCGCGCTCTCACTAATGATGACCAGGCAGAGCCACGTCGATTCTTGGTTGAGAAGGTATTAGAATACTTGCAAGCTTCGCTTACCACTTAAGCGCAAATGCAAGAATCAAATGGAAGGATATAATTTGGCTCTTTTGCGATCACTATGTTCTGATAGGTCTTTTTCCAGGACGGCAACGCAAAAGAGTGAACACCACGTTCCCTGAGAAGAAAGAAGCTAATAAGCTTCACAAGAGATTCCCTCAGAGCTATTTGGGGACTGGAACTGCTACAAGCTAGGAACATAAGCTTCGTGTCAGTAACCTAATCAACTGTTAAATACAATGCTCAAAAACCGAATTCCTAATTCGCCATCTTTCCACACTATGCATTGCTCATACTTATTGCTACCAACCACACTAGACCAAAATGGAGAGACTCCTTTGATAGCATTTCCTTAATTTGCCTAGAGAGTCTGTTAGATATGATAGCTCTAGTATTTATAATGAAGTAAAGGGCATTGAGTAAATTGGATCATATTGAGTTACCTGGTTCTAGTATGGTTGAGAAATTTGCATTCACGGTCTGACACCATCTATCCAGTGGAACCGTTCTAGTTGTAGTGACGGAGAGGAAACTACCATATTTACTCCGTATTAGGTCGCTATTTCACTTATGCCTATCAATAAAGTAAGTTTTCCAGATCTTTCATTCATCCACAAACGAAATAATCACTTTAGTTCAGGTATACTCTTTAATAACTTACAACGAAGATGGACGAAGGTAATGAAATTTAATGATATGGCAGGCTACATTCTGCTGGTGGCTGAATATCATCGTATTCAAATGAAATACCAGCGAAAACCCATAATCCCAGGAACTCTAGGAGGGCCTCGGATAGGTTTACTAGCTCACCATCAGATTTCTTTCTATGGCTGAGGAGGAACTTGGCGCTAAACAACCGCCGACAATGGCAAGTGTGAGTAATGTGGGATTAATGTAGACGTTCCAGGGACCACAATTTCTCCTTGGGTCGAACATCCGGTCTGATGCGTTGTTATCTTGGTTGGTTCGATACCTCAATTGGCTGGAGAGGCGTAGTGGCATCGAGAAGGCAGAGACCGCTTGTGTGTTGAAGATTTTGGGGAATTTGCATATATATGGCAGCAAAAGAATACGTACCGACGCAGAAATGCTACGAACGGGCGCTGTCGTCTGGATGCATGGATTCAACAGCCACACAGCAGATCAGTGAAATCTTCAATTATTTCGGGCGAATACTACGTGAACTAGCCGGACGGGCATTGGAGCTGGTCTATAAGGGGTTCTGTCTCCTTTCCAGTGGTACTAGGCCGTTTGCCCAGACGTGGTGCAACTTAACAGGTTTTGACTGATTTACATGTTGGAATTGCTTGTCGTAACTAACAGGTGGTGATTATCCATGGCCGACAGGCCGTTGTATTTGATTATTACATCATTAATCTGCTTGCGGTGTATGATAAAATTGATACCTGGAGTCGAAACTGTGCAGGTACATATGATAATTCCTCCAACTTTCCTTTTGGACTGAAAACTGGCCACGCCAGCTTAGTTGGAAAACTTATCGGGGAGTTTCTTGCTAAAATAGTTACAAGTGGTTAGCCTGGGTCCATAGCAGGTGGGGCGTACGGCTTACCCAGTGGCCTTTTCAATTTGCTCGCGAGCACCGTCGGTGATCTTTTCGTTGGTCGAACGCATCTTGGCAGGATCGACCTTGCCGCCACCGAACTTCTTTTCGACAGCATCAAGGCCTGTGCAGTATCAGCATCATATAATGTGTGATCGGAGGGTGGTGATTCTTACCCTTGTCGAGATAGTCTTCCTGCCCACCGGTGCTTTGAGAGCCCGACTCTTTGCTACCACCACTACCACCGCCGAGTTTGGAAGCGAGACCAGAGAGCTTGTCCATTGTGAGATAAGGGTACGAAGTAAATCAAGGGATCTGAAAAATTGAGAAGATGAAGAGGGGAAGAAAGTGGCGCAATGGCAATGGTGGGGGTCTGACGGTCTTTTATGTCCCACGGAGATTGCCGTCGTCATCGGCGCACGGGGCATCTCCACTACATCGTATGGATCTGAAGTCATCGATGTTGAGCCTATCGCGGCGGTGCGGCCGATCGATTGGTTGTGGCGCAGCCGACTATTGAACCTTCGACGTCATCGAGCGGTCCTAGCCCGGACTGCCTTGGTACGTGATCAGGCATCAGGAACAGTCACGTGGCATGGCATGACCGGAACAAACACAACAAACACAACAAGCACCCATCACGTGGACCTCTGCTCTCACTACACGACACGAATGAGAGAGATCCTCGTAATAGTAATAGTATATATACGGCTTGAGCTAGTGCCTCCCCAATCAGTTATCACTGGCAATCAGAACACAGAACCCGGGAATAGGAGGCTCTCCAAAATATCTTGTAATATCTTGTTCCCCTGGGCATTCCTACGCCACTTTCGCCTGCCCCTTTAACCCCGTAACCTGGTGACCTGGAAGCTATCCCGCCACCTCTCCCTGCGTTTTGCAAATAGAGGCATGTTGATCTCCAGAGTCGCAGTAGTTCCGACTCGTCTACCGGGGGGAGATACGCCGAAACCTCTTCCCCCGCACATTCTCCGCCCTGGGACACTGTGGCCCACTTAACACCCCCATGAGTGCCGAACCAATTGAATCCCACAATAGATCTTAGCCCGGAGATGCCATCCCAATTACAGAAGTTTTCCTGCAGCTCTTGCTGGCCTTGTGGGCTGGTGCTTGGATGTTCTCTCCGGGGCTCTTAGGACCGACCGGGGTTCCCCCGAGTATTGAATTTGTTCTTTGCATGCCCTTTTAAGGAGAATTTATTTCCACCCTGGTCAACACAACAGAGCTTTCAAGTAGTGCCGCCCTGTCTCAAATTCTGTTTCCTTTCTCCTTTACGGCCAGCTATGGCCAAATCTGCAACCGAGGAGGTCGAATACCAGGAATCCCAGACCAAGAAAGGCCAAGACCTGGAACAAGATGCTCTCTATCAAGCATACATTTTGAAAAGCCCGGAGTGGCACCAAGAAATGACCCGCAAGCTCATGCGCAAGATTGATTTGCATCTTTTACCATTTCTCGTTTTGATGTATTTGTTGAACTTCTTGGACCGCAAGTGCGTGATTGGATCTCCAACCTTGAAGATCATCTTAGTACTGATAAGAATACCCCTAGCAATCTGTCCCAGGCTCGTTTAGGCTCTCTGGAGAAAGATCTAGGAATGAAAGGAACCGACTACAACCTAGCAACAAGCATTCTATTTGTCGAATACCTGCTCATGCAACTGCCCTCTAATCTCCTGCTCACACGTATCCGACCCTCGTTTTTTCTTGGCTTTGCGATGGCCATATGGTATGTAATGGTTGTCAGACAGTATCGGCAACCAGATATTGACAAAGCCCAAGGGGTGCCATTTCCGCTTGCCAGGCAGCAGCCCAGTCATTCTCGGGATTGGTCGTTGCTCGTTTTTTTCTCGGATTCGTCGAAGCGCCATTCTTCCCTGGCGCTGTCATGCTGATGTGAGTGAATCGAAGGGGATCCCATGACTGCCTTTACTTACAATGGATTGAAGGTCCAGTTGGTATACAAGACAAGAAGTTAGTATCAAGAATCCTTTAAAAGCATCAATGCTGATGACATACAGCTGAGTCACCGGATGGCATGGTTTTATTCTGGAAGTTCTCTGGCAAATGCTTTCGGAGGCTTGATTGGAGCAGGCGTCTTGGGAAATCTTGACGGTGTGCATGGGATCACCGGGTGGAGATGGCTTTTTATCATTGAAGGTTGCATTACCGTGGGTATATCGCTTTTCGCAGCGTAAGTCATTCGCTCCATAATATCGGTATGCAAAATATCTAACATTTCCTTAGGATCTTCCTCCCAAATTATCCGGCAACAACTACGTGGTTGGACCCACAAGAGCAAGCTTACGCCCAGTGGCGTCTTATACACGACGCAGGCGAGGCTGACGATGCAAGTTCGAACTCTATAAAAGAGGCTCTGTTGCTTGTTTTTGCGGACAAGAGGATCTATCTTTTCATCTTGCTCCAGCACACTTCGCTCTTGTCGCAAAACTTCCAGTATTTTTTCCCAACAATCGTAAAGACTCTTGGGTATGGGAATGTCGAAACTCTTTTGATCACAGCTCCTGTTTGGATCGCTACTTTCTTGATCTCACTTCTGGTTACCTGGACATCAGGCAAAACAAACGATCGCAGTATACATATAATATGTTTGATGCTCGTCAGTGTGACTGGCGGAATAATCTGCACAGCGACAACTCAGATCGGAGTACGTTTTTTTGCTATGTTCTTGTAAGTCGTTCTTGGATATGACGTCTTATGTCGACCTACTGACGCCCACAGAATGCCAATGGGCGCCGTATCTGCGTATCAGATCATTCTGGCATGGCTTGCCAATTCCTTCCCTAGGCCTCTTGTCAAGCGATCCGCCGCTATTGCCATTGCAAACATGCTTGGGAATACTGCATCTATATATGGTAGCTACATGTGGCCAGACTCCTCAGGGCCTCAATATATCCCGGGAGGAAGCGCGACGGCTGCGATTGCTCTTTTAGTGGCCATAATAGCATTCATTATTCGTATTGTTCATGCTAAGATGAATCAGAACCTCGAAGAGCAAGAGTCTACACGAAACTTACAGACTACTGGCGCAGATCATTTGGAGACACGTTCTAGTGGGTTCCGATATATACTATAGCATGGCTTTGTTTCACGACTGGCAACGCAATGTGATTAGCAGAATTAGCAAGCACGCCGAGCCTAATGCTCAAAATTCCGAATTTCTGGAGGAGCTTTGCATGGGCATTTGTTATACCAGAGAGATGATCGGATTGCTGTTGGTACCGAATTCGGCGATAGTGTGACCTGTCGAGCAAAATCAGTTCAAATCAATTTCGGGACTCTATTGGTCTCAGAAACCAGAACTTACCTTTCTGATCATATGGAGACCAGTCCATCTGTATGGAATTTTATGATATACATAGTGCGATGCGACCTTGGATCTAGAGCCATGAAATTTTTGGGTGGTTCAAATCGAAGATCTCCTACAGGGGGCCTGCGCATAGGGAATACACAATCATTCAATAACAGGCATACTCAGGCACGCGTCCTTGAGCCGGGGGCAGCTTATGTTTACCCCGAGCGGCTCATTCAATTTGTTGGGAACTTTTTCAGATTGTTTTACTGGGGACTGGTAAATTGACCTCTAAACGTTCATCTATTTTCGACAATCTCTCCCAGATTTGTACGGAGAACAAGACCCAAAGCAGTATAGTTGAAAAGAAAAGCGCTACAAAGGGCGTTAATCTTAGAGCTGTCTGGCAGTATGTTTGATGTTGCAGGTTAAGTCTATGGGCTGATATCTTGCGCTTCCAAGTCATAGTTATAATTTGGCATGGCAAGTGGATCACCTGCCGACTTAACCTTATGTGTTACCATGCAATACCCATTGCTAGACACTTTCTCTCAGGCATTGATGAATGCTCAATTAAGTAATTGGACCTTCAGCCCTTCACGCCCTTGTTGAGTTGGTGCTTCCCTCCACCTTTTGACCTTTTGTTAAACTCAATCCTCGATGATCTTTGATTAGAAAGACAAGAGCGAGAATAGTGCCGAAAGCTGTCAGCCCGACAGAAAACCAGAGCGTACCCCGATACCCATAGAGCAAGTCTTGCTCAGTGTGTCCTCCATGATTGATCTGAAGCTCAATGGTCCCAGCAAAACCAAGACCTAGCGATATACTATAAACAACAATTGTCATGATGATACTGGATCCCATGCCCTGGTAATCTCGAGGCACCGCATTTGAGAAGATAATCGTGGCAGCAGGTAACGATGAATCCATTGCAAAAGTGGCGATAATGGTGGCGAAGAAGAAGTATGTCCAGTACACCGAGTTTACGGGTCGCAAAGCCATGAGCAGGGAAGTTAAAAAGTAACAGAGCATTGCGAACAGCATGACGAACGAGGCTGGAACCTTATTGATAATCTTGCCTACGAGCAACGCGGTTGATATACCGGTGACAAGGATCGGGGAAAGCCATGCGGCGAGTTGAATGGGAGTTTGCCCACCAATATTAAGACATATTCTGAGGACGTAAAAAAGCTAGCGGATTGTGAGTTTCGAATAATTCCGGGGCAAAGCCAGGACTTACCCAGATGCCAAATGTGGACCAACCCGCTGCTGTACAGCCAAAGACGAAGGCGATGTCCGAGGTGAGGATGGCAACAGGCAAAATTGGGTAACGAGCTACGCGTAGCTCAATATAAAGGAACGCTGCTAGGAACAAGAAACTGAGGATTAGGCATACATAGACGTAAGGCTCATCCCATGTAGTAACCAGGCTTTGATTCCAGGCAAAATTGAACAGCACAAGTGCCGTAACACCGCTTGCACCTCCTCCGAGGTCGAGGCGATCCAAAGTTTCGAGAATCCCTCGTCGCTTTTGTTGCTCACCACCAACAGGCATGTTTGGAATTGCAACAATACCGAGAAAGAAGAGAAAAGCAACTCCCAAAGCCTGGCTCCAATAGATCCATGGCCACCAAGCCATGGCAAAAAGGGGTCCAAAGACAAGACCTGCCATTGCACCGACTGGGGCAGATGCAGCAAACCATGCAAACCCCATGTTTCGAGGGCCCTGGGAGAAGCATTTCCCCATGATGGCGAGTGCATTAGGCACAGTTAAAGCAGGACCAAGACCCTGCAAGACACGGGCAGAGATGTAGACAGGGTAGCTGGAGTAGACCGAAACTCCTGCCATCATACTAGTCAAAGCAAGCCAGCCCATGCCGATGATGAATACTGCCTTATTGCCAAACTCATCACCCAAGCGCCCTCCAACCAAGACAAATGTGCCCAGAGTCAAGCCATAACCAGATATTGTCCATGAGAGTTTACCAGGCTCGGTGACACCAAATGACTCTCCGATTATTTCGAGCGTCGTGAGGCTATTGCAGAGGCCCAGCTGGTTGGTGAACATGGATGAACACACCGTCATGATAAAGATTATTCGCCGTATTGAGTGGTACCCATCAGCAAGGTAGATGTATTCATCCCCTGCAGCCTGTGCAGAACCTGTACCCGAATCAGGATAAGTCAGTCAGCGTATTCGAAAAGCTCAGACTTTCGCAGGATATCTTTGGGAGCCACACATACCATCACTATAAATAGTTGGCATACTTCTTGAATCATAGAATGCGGTTTCCTGTTCTTCTAGAGATATGATTGTCATTATGCGTTAGATCGCATGTTACTTGACTATAGCAATGAGCAAATGGAGTTTGCAGTGAAAAGAAAGGGAATCAAATTTATGGACGTTGAATAGAAAGGTGCCTCTAAACACACTCGTCTGAAAGCAAAATACAATATCCTTTAATGTTATGTAGATATCGATTTGTCAGAATCCACTGCTGGGCTGATAACAGCATCTATAGTACAAGGTCGAAAGTCTCCGTTGACCCGTTCCCCGACCGACTTACATAAACAACACACCAGGCAAAGTTGCAGATTCAGATCTCATTCAAAATATACTATGCACATGCACCTGCACCGCCGGATTCTTATTCTTATTTATTTATTTTTATTTCATACTCCTGCCTGTCGAGCGTTAGCTCGATTTGCGGGAAGGGCACTAGAGGCTCGCGATTCAAAAATACACCAACCCCCGCTCCTACGCCTCCACGTCTTCGTGCCCCATCAACGCGTCCGGTAGCGAGCCCTTTCAATTGATGTTTGATCTTCCGATAAGTGGTTTTTTTTTTTGAACTGGTAGAACTATTGATGGAGCGTGGCGCCACAGATCGACCCATGAATTCGCGAGTGGAAATAACACGAGCAGAAAAGAAAAAAGCCGCCCGGGCACAACAAAAGCAACCACAGAATGTTCCACAATCAAGTCGGCTGTTCCTCCCACATGAACTATGTGTTCAAAGGAGATTTGAGGCACAGGGGCTAATGCGATTGGGCCTTGGCCTCGAGTGATCGTGTCTAAATCAGCCGTAGATAGACGACTCAGCCACTCCGACTTCTACACACTTTCGGCCTCGCTCCTCAAAAAGAGTGAACTGGTTCCTGATTATTTCTTGGGGTGCAGACGACGTTTAGAGTTTTAGGGGTTATATGGCTCAAATGTGCAAAGTATGGCTACTATCCTGGAAACCAGGCCCGACAACCCCGGACCACTCCATTACGAGGCCTATATAACTCCATTGGACTCGCCTCGTTGTAGTGAGGACTGGATACAGTTTCTAGTATTCTGCCAATGTGATTTGGAAGCCTTCGGTTCTGCTCGTATTAGCATGTGTAGCCACCACGGCCGCTCTCCCTTCGCCTCCACCTCCAAACTCCCTAGACGAGGTCGTTCCCGTAGTCGAGAAGTGCTCAGAGGGTCGCCGCTTCTGCGGCGAACTCATCATCGACTTCGAAAAGGGGTACACCAAGACTAGGACTGCCAGCCCTCCCGGCTTCAACCTTGTCAAGAGCCTCAACTTTGACGGTGGCAATACAGTGAACTGGCATATTGCCAAAAGTTTAACCGGTAATTCATGGAGCATAGCTTCGGCTAGTAACGGCGTCAACTGGACATTCAAGATGCAGACATCAACCCTCAGCCCCCAGTCCAACTCTTTCGTATCTGTATGGCAGCCAGTGGATACTAGCAGTGGAAAGACTTATCCTTATCGTATACAGGGGATTATTTGAAGTCTGTAGAGACGTATCCCTAAAGTATCGTCCCTAGAGAGGTGTGTCGGGATTACGGTGCGCTAAGCGGCGGTACATTACGTATACAGGCGCGAATACCGCGCTCAGTTTATGCTGTTTCTTATATAAGGCAGCTAATAGTATAAGAACTAACTGTAACCTAAATTGAAATGCAGACTTGTACACTGATTTTCGGTACCTTACCACTAAAGTCGCCCTAACTCCAACACATCTATATCCGCCCGTCCCTAACGTGAAAATGAAATGCCGAGAACAATGGCTTCGGAATGGAGATGGGGAGAATTGCTTAATTTTATATCTTCGCCATAAGAACTCGGGTATCGTACAATCTAATAAGAGAAATGTAGGAGCCTGTTACATATATCAATGCATATATTCGAGGGTAGATAGGACATATATTGCAAAGGAGCCAAATATCTAAGATATAGTCCTCCACTAAATCCCAAAGGACAATTCATTTCACAGCACTTGGGTAGTCATTGAGGCGCTCGGCTTTAAAAAAGCCGAGGATAAGATATTCTAACCATTCTATTAGCTTCAATGCGAACCCTGAGATTTTAAATATGCTGACCAGCCAAAGTAAGCTTTTCGTCCCCAGAAATATCCATTTCTTTGAACGCTTTCTTTGCGTCCCCCATGGCATCAGTACCATCGGCCGGAAAGACCCGCAGTAATTCCTCAAATGAGACTTCCCCTGATTTGTTAGTCAGTTGTCAGCAATTATTTTTTACTTCCTTTCCGGTAGGTAGCTGGTTCTCATCGCTTACCATCTATGTTTCCATCCTAGCCAAATAAGTCGTTCTAGTCAGTATCTGAAGTGCTAGGTTTTACTTGGAAAAAGACTGATAACATACAGCGACGATGAAAGATGCGATCACAAGCTTGAGCAGCTCTAGAGGATAGTAAATATTCTGATCAATCTGTCAGCACGAAGAAGCTGCAAGTATTAAGCCGTATGCTGACATCTGGGCTCCGTTCGCGTATTTCCAACAGACAGGCTTTCCAGATTCTGGACGTCTTTGTGTCGCTCGCTTGCAATTTCTTTGTCAACGTCGTGGCGTAATCTTCTCTCTGGGCCTCCTGCTTTGGGGTTTTTCTCCAACCCATTTTGATTGAAGAATGAAGAGTTCGATTGATGATAGAATTGGAGAGTCGTGATTTAAGAATATCTGTCTTTAGGGCTCTGTGCTCCAGACATGGGGATAGGAGTTATCTTAAATATCTATCTTTTAGAACCTTGCGAACGTCCCACCTTCGGGAAGAGCTAAGACAAATACCTGGACACGCAAGTGAGCCTTGGCGAGGATCCACCTTCAGATAGATCATATGCTAATCTATAGGATTGGCTCACACCGCTAGATACGGTTTAAAGTCCGAGACTGCCACCCAGGCACAAAATGGCTTATGAAGAATATACACACAAGGCATACAATTTCCGCTTTACTTGGATTGTTTCAAAAATACCTATAATATCAACATATGATTTAGTTATCGCGTACATACTCGCATCAATAGTGAGACATTAGGGCCTTTTTGCGACCTAGTCAAGAATTTACTGTCGGATAAGAAGATGAGCAAATACGTGAAGATGAATAACCGTCTCCTACGCAACTTTCCAGTGGTCTACTAGCAGTGGAGAATCTGGCTCAATTACTCAAGGACTGGCGAATGGTTTTCTTGATACGAAATCAAGGTAACACAAATATACTATCATACATGAAGCTGCAGGCTTTCATCAGTTGGCAGCGAGTTGCTTTAAGAAGGCGCGGTCTATGTAGCACAAGGCCATCATCATGCATGACACCGCATAATAAATGGAGCAGCATTCAACTTTTCAGCTGAACAGTCTGAATGCCACATTCCAACGTTTACGGAAGTTTTAGTTGGCATTATTGTACGAATAGTTCCATACATTAGGAAACTGTCCTCGTTCTCGCCTCGCATACTACCTCCCCTGTATCTCAACCCACCAATACCATTGCCAGGGGTCCAGCTGCCTGGTCCTTCAAAAGTTGCGGCCCTAAAATGGGTCGTGTTGTCTCAATATTTAACTAGTCATTCCAGCTGATCCTAGTTAAAGCAGGCTCTTTTTATCTGCAAACCCAGAAAGCGGAAGGAAAGAGGCTAATCTGTCTACAAGTGACGTAGACTATAAATAAAACCACAGTGTCAAGATGATTCATAAGCAGCGTACTTCTAAAGCTCTGCTACAGAAGTAGCGGTGGTCCGCATAATTATAACATGGATTGACATGGTGCTTCGAATATCGTGGCACCTGTCGAGACCCTCCACCTAAATCGCTGGGAGAGAGTAAAACAGCAGCATACAGGTTGTTTGATTTTTGCTTCTTCTATGTTGGGCACGTCATTCTGCATATAGACGATCCATGTGGCGTAAAATCCCTCAAACAAACAAACACGCAGACCTCAGGAATAGCAGCAAGGAGTGCGCAATAGCTCCACTCATTATACAGACTCCACTGAAAAGCCTACACGAAACATAATGAAACAGAGCAAGAACCAATTACGAACGTAGTCCTGGCTGGTAACATAACGCTGATCACTATGTGACATAGATTGACCCTGCACCTCGAGCGCGATAATAATGTCCGTTGCACCCTTCAGCATAGACTGAATCGGCGGTGTACATGGGGTTTGTTGGTATAAAGCCAGTGAATAATTTGTCGTCACATAGGTCTCGGGTATTAACATCTCTACCAATTCTCCTTCAACTGCAACATCTCAGATTTATCAACCCTCTTGTTTTTCCTAATCCAGGGAAAACGGCAATTCAAATCGATATGTCGGGCTATATCAATGCCGATTGGAACAGCGGTAAGACTAGCGCCGAATTGGGTCGGGAGTATCTCAATGCGAAGAAGACTCCATTCGCAGGGATGCCGTCAAGGTTGAGGTTGTACCTGACGAGGTATGGGATAAATGGGTGGAGGAGGCGCGACAGAGACAGCTTGCTAGGGAGAAGGCAGAGCAAGACAAGTTAGCGCGAAAGGCCATGGCTGAAGAACGGGAAAAGGAAATCCAGGAGCAGATCAAGAAATTTGAAAATGGGATTGCGCGAGATGTCAACCGCGATGCTAGACACTACCGGTTTTACAACAAATTCTTGAACAGTTTTCACGAGCCCGACAATGAGGGCGAGTTCTCAGACGAAATATGGAAGACAACCTACGAGAGAATGGCTTGCTTTCTAACAAAAATCGATGTTGCCTTTGACTGTCGTGAGAATTCGACAAGCGGCATACACAGACGGTTGCCAGGCCGCTACCGTTCTAACGAGAGGAACATTGCTTACTTCGACGAGTTGGTAAAGAGGAAGAAAAATTTCAAGAAGGTAAAGGCTTGATTTCCTGAAGGCTCCTTATGTCACTCAGGACCAATCAATGGCTAACCTTTTTACACACCAGTTATCGTATGATGAAGTTTTGAAAACGGCATTGATTGAAGAGTTGAAACATAACTCGAAGTTTCTACCCGTGAGCAAAAAAATAACGGAAGGGGCACACGAAGACCTTATGCAAGCCCTCCCTGCTATCATCCATTTAGTGGATGACAATAACCCGAAGGATCTGGCAGCGTGGAAAGCGTTGATGAGAAGCGGCCTTGACTGCAAAAAGCACCCAACACCACCGAATATGAACTGGCGATTGGAAGAGGCCTTTGACCAAAATATTGAAACTCTGGAAGAAGCTAAGATGTTGAAGAATATGATCAGTGACCCTGAGTTTCTTGGAGACTACGCATCATTGTGTACCAGGATCGAGTTGATGAAAGCCATAAAAGATTCGGATTCTATCAGGCTCATTTTCGAGGATGCGACTCTTATGGAATAGATCTGACAGGTATGTCTAATGTAAGTGCTACAACTGGAACCTTGTGGACTGTGATTCCTGTCGCCCAAAAATCTTTTTCTATGTCACTTGATAGTTCTGTGATTCATTTTCAGAAGCCTTGAAAGCTTGACAAATGTTTGATGCACAGTGTTACATAGGTAGTAATGCGACGAATGTCTCTTATTTTCCTCGACCCTGTGACTAGAGTATGAAGCGGAAATTTCAAGGCAGGTAAAATACTCTATTCTAGCGTCCTCGTGAATCTAAATGGGCACGTCAAAACCGGGGAGTTCATTCCATTACTACCTCCCAAGTCAATCCAACCTAACAAGGCACGGTAGCACGGATTGATTGCTGTGTGTTCCGGCAAAGAGGCAGAGTCGATGCCAGTGATCTG